>JASDQU010817123.1:0-25567 GCA_032191745.1 Picea mariana | reverse complement strand
CAATATTATTGACGACCTCGCTCAATCACCCACTACCATGTCAGTTATGGAAGTCCTTCAAACATGCCCTTTCCAATGAAAGGCATTACTTTCACAATTAGGGGTAGTAGATTCTATAGACACCTATCTAATCATATTTGACTTAGACAGTGAAGACCCATGACTTCCATCATTAGTCACATTCTTGATTCCTGTCAAAATACAGAATATCACAGTCCATCATTGCATCATAGATGAAGGAGTGTCCATGTGCATCATGTCCAAATTAGTTTGGAAGAAAATTGGTTTACCTGAATTGATCCCCTCCACCATCACACTTTGATATTATGATGGTTTCCCATCCCAACTAGAAGGCTTGTATTAAAATGTTATGGTCAAACTAGGGGGAAAACAAATTCTCATCGACATAGAAGTCATTGACGCTCAATTGGATTATAATATCTTATTCAGACGAAGCTACATGTACACCATGTAGGTGATATATTCCTCAGCCTTTTGTACCATTCTCTTCCCTCACAATGGGAAAATTGTCACCATCGATCAACTGAACCACCATGAACCCAACCAATCTAGGCACATTGATAAAATCCTACCACTGATCCACTCAAGCATCGACCTAGTCCCAATGATTGATGTCAGACTAGGGATGTTTCAAGATCCATATTTAATTGGTATATACCTAAGCTTCCCACACCCCACCACTGTCTTTGTGTGTTGTCATGGACAATAGATTAGAGATACCAAACCCCCCATCCATTGAGCACTCACCAGACTCATCCACCACTCCTTCCCAACCCACCCCGATACTTCCTAACACACCCCGCATAGAGACTCCTAAAATTGGAACATTGGAGAACCCAACACCTGTAGGTAAAATCCCCATTTGGTAGACAATACCACAGGCCACACCCAAATTCCCTTCTTTTACCCCCTCGAGAGTAACAACATACCAAGTCGCTGCTACCCTCACTTTACCTAACATGTTCATCATCAACCTTGTATGGTATCTAGAACCACCAACTATGGTACCAGGTGTATCCCTTCCATTGCAACCTGTGGTCCCATTACCATGATCAGTAGCTCATGCAACCACTCACCCAACCCGTCACATAGTTGGTGGCAATATTACCACTATAGAAGACCCTACCTCTAGAATAGGGGGCACTGCCACCAACCAATGAGGCACACATAAAAATAAGGAAACGTATCTCCCTTCTCCACCATGCATACCACCTCCATGCGCATTTTGAAACATTGTTGGATACCCTACCAATCTCTTCCCTGCTTTACCCGAGTTACAAAATCTCATTCCAAAACCCATAAGTACACCACTACTACCTACACCAGTAACCCTACCGACCTCCCCAGACCCTTCCTCCTCCAAACCTATGAGTTTTAGAACCAGGCATGCTTGCACCATTTTTTCTCAATATGGCCAATATACATACCATTTTCCAGCCATCCATCAGTTTCAGGACACTCTCGCAGCAGTATGTCTAACCACATTACCTAGATCATCCCAACCCATCTCTTTAGTACAAATATTTATTGAAATTATGTATGTCTCTACGTCGATGAATGAGCCCATGCGACGCCCTTGCGCACTATGTTACCAAATGGACCATTACACATATGGTTTTCCACTCATCAATGAGTGACACACATGCTAAGGGCCTCCATTCCACCAAGTGTACCATCCTCGGTGAACCCGACAGTGAACGACCACGATCCAAGTATCTAGGGTAGGACGAACTCCCATCCATTGACCCCTCTGGCCATTCCACCATGACACGAGGACTTCCTCCCAAACCCCCCCAACTCCCCATGTAACACAAATTTATGAGATTCCCCCTCCTCCATACCACAATACATATAGTTCATATATGGATATTTGGTTCATGACATCTATTGAAAATTCATGTTCATCTCCCATAGGTATTCATACCTCAAGAACGAATGATGATATACAAACTTCACCAACTACACCCACTAATCTCAACACCCCACTCCCAACAATTACAGACTCCCTATACTCCATCACCTTTCAGTCCAATGAAGACATTTTAGAAGTCCCATGTGCACCCGATTACCCCTGGGATGTTTTTCATCATTGATCCCTTTTTTTGTAACACAAGGACTTTCATCCTCCAACAAACGCCCCTGTCTATACCATTAAAGTGAAATATTTCATCCCTTTTGGCCATGTAGACTGGTTCAAGAATCCAATACCAGCTCCCAACGCATTTGGAGAAGGTAACATGGCCAATACCTCACCCACCATCAAAATCAACATTTCGTTCAAACCCAATGTCATGGAAGAAATCACCCTGGGGGAAACATGCTCCCTAGAGGAAATCATAGCGTAAAAATCCTTATTCCATGAATATCGAGATGTGTTTTCCTGGTCAAACATAAAAATTCTAGGATTAGACCCAGCAATCATCAAACATCACATTTACACTTGGCATGACATTTCCCTTGTCCGCCAAAGGCAACGCCCCCTCCACCCTTCCAAATTCATGGAAATCAAAGCTGAGATCTACAAACTCCATATTGTTGGCCTCATATACCACATTACATACACATCTTTGGTTTCCAACCCTGTTCCAATCAATAAAAAATAGGGCACCATTCGAGTTTGCGTAGAATTTCGTGACCTCAACCAAGCCTGTCCCAAAGACAACTTCCCTACTCTGTTCATCGATCAAGTGATTTATTCTTGTGTCGGTCATGAATTCCTCTCACTCATGGATGGATTTTCCTTCTATAACTAGATCCCAATTCGAAAGGTGGACCGATACAAAACCGCATTCAAAACCCCATGGGGCACCTTCACCTACTGAGTTATTCCCTTTGGACTCAACAACATTGGGGCCACTTTCCAATGTGAAATCACATACACCTTCCATGATCTCACTCACATTATCCTTTCCTACTTGGACGACCTCACTGCTTGATCCAAGAAACGTTCCCAACACATAGGGGATCTACAGATCATCTTCAAACGTTTTTGAAGATACAACATACGGCTCAACCCACTTAAATGTGTCTTATGCATCACTGCAGGTTGCCTATTGGAATTTGTAGTATCCAAATAGGTAATCACCGTAGACACCCTTAAATTTCAGTCCATCAATGAGATCCCTCCTCCCAGAAACCTATGCCAGTTGCAAAGCCTCCAAGCAAAGAAAACTTCTTACAGTGTTTCATCCCTGACTATGCCATCCGCGCCCACAAATTCCTATAGTTACTCTTTCGTTACATCCCGTTTCATTGGTACCATCATTCCCAGGCTTCCTTCGATTCACTCAAGGAGGCACTCAACAAAGCCCCCTTGATCAGTCCCCTAGACTATGATAGGGATTAAATACTCTACCTGTCATCCTTCGATGTTTCAATTTCCATAGTATTCATTCAGGTAGATGATGACCAATGCGAACCTTTTATATACTAAAATAGAAATAGCCTCTATGGGCCACCTCTCAAGTATAATCATGAATAGAAGCTATCCCTCACATTCATTCTCACAGTTCAAAATATATGTCATTATATCTTGCTCTGTAAAACCAAAGTAATCATTGATTCCGACCCCATGCATTACCTCTTGAGTCACCACCAGATCAATGGAAAATTTCCTCATTGGATCATTATTCTCCAGGAATACAACCTAGAGTTTACCACCCCAAAGTAAAAGAAATCAAGTTTCCTCACCGAAATCCTCGTATATTTTCCATCTGACTCTAGAGACCTTCCGATCAATGAGAATTTCCCTGATAAACATTTATTTCTCATATCATCCACATACCCATGGTACAGTGATAGTTAGGTCAATCTCTGAACCCAAATGTATGGTCCACACTTATCTCGGGAAAATCATCGTCGCATTCAACACCAAGCCTCACAATACCTTATTATAGGAGATATTCCTTACCATAGAGGCCTCAACACGCTTCTTCGATGTTTCCTCACCCTGGAGGAGGCTGAGACAGTGTTGAATGATTTCCATAGTGGGGCACGCGGTGATCACTTATCTGGCATGTCCACTTCCCAAAATCTCATTAAGGAGGGTTACTTTTCGTTGGCCCTTGACCAAGTTTTTAGGACCCTTGGTCATTTTTTACCATTTTGGGAGTTCGATAGGCTATTGAAGGCAAAGCGCAAGTTGAAGCGGAGATCGCGGGATCTAGGCCCCTTTTTAGGGATTTTTGGGTTTTGGGCTTATGTAATGGGTATGGGGATGTCGGCCCATGGGTTTACCCATCCTTAGGCCTATTTTGTAATGAATAATAGAATTCTAAGTGATGTAAGAAGTAGTGACTATTCAGTGTGAGCCATTGTTTCTAAGTGCAAAAGTAGATCTGCATGAATTGGATTTGTGCGCACTGTGTGAGACTTGCAAGCCTAAATGCAAATGAATGTAAGAGATTGTGTAAGGCTCTGTGCCTAGATCTACTTGGGGAAGGAGGATTTGGAAAGGTGCACATATCTCCTGTCCTCTACGGAGTTGATTTGGAGGCTTTGTTCATGTAAGAAGATTTAAAGAAGCTAATAAAGAAGACAAAGAGTTGGTGAACGTAGCCCCAGGGAGAGGGTGAACCACGTATATCCTGTGTTATGAATGCTTTGTTCTTTATGATTTCTCTCTTGTTTATGTGATTCAATTCATAGTGCATTGTTAGATGATAGATGAATATGATATGATAGCTTAGTGTTGAATAATGTAAACAAATGCTAGATCTTATCTTTGTTGGTATGCTTAGTGCTTGAATCCATTGGATTTGTGTGAATGCTACACAAATCTGTTGTTAGGGTTTAGCTGCGCTATGAACTAAGGTTGAATATTAACAAACTATAATTACTAAGTGCTCTGTTAAGTTGTTACAATCACAGATCTATGTCCTAGCTAAGGTTATAGACATTTGAGTTCTGCAACCACCCCTGCCTCTACCTCGGGTGAGACTTCATCTGCTTTGCAGGTCTTGTCGAAAGGGCCGGTAGTTAGGGTTTTGTTGGTTCGTTGTTGTAGCGTTGAACCTCAAGTCTACCCCTGTGCCAACACTTTTGGCCCACATTGTTCCATTAATACATCCACGCAGTTAAGCGGTGTGACAAATGTCAGCTATATGCACAGAAGGCTTGGGTACCACCTACCCTCTTCCACCCCGTAATCACAGTTGGCCCCTTCTGTAAATGGGGCATTGATTTCATGACCTACAACCCTTCATCTAGTAATAGACATATGTACATCATTGTCTTCATTTAATAATTCACCAAGTGGGCTAAATAAATGCCCACATTCAACAATATGGATGATACATCGGCATGTTTTTTCTTCAACCATGTCATCTCTCGCTTCAAGGTCCCCCTACAACTAGTTTCCAACCATGACAAGGAATTTGAGAATGAAGTCTTCATGGAACTATTGGCCAAATTAAGATTTGACCATGATTTCTCCTCACCATATTTCCCACAATCCAATGGGAAAGTCAAGGTTGTCAACAAAGTGCTCAAAACTATGCTCAAATGCACAGTTAAAAAAAACAAGACCAATTGGCACCATATGTTTTTTTCATCTTATGGGCATATCGAATAGTTTTCAAAACAACCATTGGTTTCACGCCATTCCACTTAGTCCATGGAATAGAATCATTCCTCCCCATAGAGTGCGAAATCCAAACATTACACATGGAAATCGAGCTCTTTCCCAATACACCACCCCTAGAGAAAGGGTTGTTAGCACTTGAATCTCTCGACAAAGATCGGAGGGCATCCTTATAGAACAATGAAGAATCCAAAAAGCAGACCAAATACACCTTTGACCACCAAGTTAACCTTCGATCATTTATTGAAGGACACCTTGTGATGGCCTACGATATCACCCATGATACCCTCAACCATGGCAGATTCAAATCCCTATGGCGAGGACCCTATGTCATCTGGCATTTTCTTACCAAGGGTGCCTACATATTAGGCCACCCTAGAGGCTCTACCCTCAAGGACCCAGTCAATGGGTTATACTTGAAGAAATTCTACCCCGGAGTGTAACCATTTTACCTTAGTATTTCCTTGCTTTCCTAGTTGTTTTTAGTCTTTTTTATATCTCTCTCATTATGTGAGCCTAATCCATTGTCCTTGTTTCAATAGATGAATTATTCATTCGCTTATCACATTGGGTATGAGGATGGTGAAAGCCATTGGACCTATATTCTTTCTTTAGCAACTTGGGCCATTTACACTCTGGACCATGTGTTGATCCAATCTAGTGGCATATGCCTCGACATCGCCACCAATAACCAAGATGAATACATTGTTGTCATTGGTATCCTCTCCAAGGCTAGTCACCTTCATATTTGTCACCTTAGCGTTCTTTTATATTTTCATCTCATCGTCCGTCAACTCAATAACGTGTATCGTGTCTGTGATCCATGCCTATATCGCAAGTACCTACAAGACAAACTTCTAATATGAAATTTTGATTCCATCACATTTTCTCATATTTCTAGAAACCACAACCAGATGGAAGATAGCATAGCTNCAAAACATATGTTAATGTGATAAATGCTAATCTAGTACTTGATTAGCATTTATCACATTAACATATGTTTTGCATTCATCCACAATTAAATCAAAAAAACATATCAAATACATACACACATGTCTCAAATGGTCTACTCATATATTAATATCCCTCTAGTGTTTGATACAAAAAATAGTACATACATGCCTTAGCTCCATGTCTAGGCCCTCTCATCATGTCTATACAAAATAGGGGAGTTCCAATGACTCCTACATAATAAAAACTTAGTCCCAGCCAGTATATGGTCCTCCTACCACCTAGAGTGACCCTAGCCACAGTACATCCCCACCAACTAGTGTATCTCCCCCAAGCGTAATATCCACAACCCGAATCTACCCCATCATCACTACACTCTCAACTGCTTCCCGTCGAATCACTGAACGTCGGTGCAGGCCCCCAACAATGCATAAATCCAAGATACCCTCATCCCAGATATAAATCCACAAATCCTTATAGATCATGTCCAAGAAACCATCAGGGCACCTCCTCATCTCCTCTAGGTCCCAATATTGTGCCCCCGACTCAGCTCTTCCCCAGCCCTCTACTGGTCTTGATCCCCCTGCATGTGTTGGGCCTGCCCCTGGTTCATCAAACTGACAACGCCTCATGGGTTTTCCCTCCTCTACCTTTTTCTCATCCACCCCCCAAACAATATCGGCCTCATGACCACTGGGACCCACATATGTATGACCAAAACCAACAAAGGTGTATCAATGCCAGTAATATACCCATATATAAACTTAATGACAAAGAACAAATACAAAAATATCATACATGCACCTCGTTCATCCCAGTAGTCCCTAGGTGGCAGGCACATGCCTAGATGGCATCAAAAATCCATCTCATGATATCGGAAGTTATAGAACACCTATGGGGTCAACCATCATACCCGCTCAAATGTAGGGATNGACCCCATAGGTGTTCTATAACTTCCGATATCATGAGATGGATTTTTGATGCCATCTAGGCATGTGCCTGCCACCCCCGATCAGGGCATAAAATCTACCCACCTCATCAGTCATGGATCTTGCACTGTCAGCGACTCCAAAATAACCCGAGGGAATAGTAAAACCACCCTCTCTAACATAAAGGCACACAAAACTTAGCCAAAGGTGAACTCTCCACCTCTAGCCGCCACACATCGGTCTAGCTATGCCACCATACATTCATGTATCAAGTGGGCCCATGCAAACATCCAACCATTCACGGCATGCTCTGCGATCACCATATGCGCACCAGAAATGCACTCTGTCCCTAGTGACCCATAGATCCAGACCACCATCGCACAAAAAACCCATACCTCAAGTGATTCAATCGAGTTGATGTCGATTGGACCCCCACTCATAAATGCTCCCCCCAAGTAGTACTGTCTCACTATTTCCCCCACAATCACTCCATTCAACAGTGATGACTACTCTGCCAAATCTACCCCACAGAACAGGAGCCCAGTAAGAAAATAAATGTCAATATCCACGATAATCCGCAAATATCTTCCATGTACCAAAAATCATTGTCAATATGGCTTCCACATCCATACTATGAAGTCTAATCACAACTCCTAGGTATGGATCACTGCACAATAAAAAAAGAAAAGTAACCCGGCCTGGGCTAAATGTTGTCGCATCTGTGCATTAGCTCCCACCTCTCTCCTGAGAGACTCCTAGTCTCTCTCTCTCCATTGCACTGACATCCTCACTATCAAATTGGAAAATTGCATCCATGACAACATAAGATATTTTAGCTCGTCATCATGCCACAACTCCCATCAAAACCATATAAACAAATTGTTTCCCCTGTACGATTGTTGGCATAACATTCACACACATCTGCACGATTGTTACAACAACAGTCGCACACTCCTATGCAATTGTTTCACTTACAACCATGCACTCCTACATGACTATTTGACTAACAATCGCACACTCCTGCATGATTGTCTGAAAGTCACGCATGTGCATGGTTGTTATCTGTATAGTGATGCACATTTGTGAAAATATTACTCAAACAACTGCGCACAAGGCCAACCCACATTCCGCGCGACTGAAACCATGAGCACTGTGCACATATGCATAGTTACCATTGATACAGTTACATACTATGTGCAGATTTAATAATTAAACCCATGTAGATGTGCATGGGGATCACATGATCTCTTGTGTGAACCCACCCCCACACTAAAAAAAAATTAAGTACAGCCCCCTACCCTCCCAAAATCTTTCTTACACTATGCAATAGGTTTTGACGACTTACCTGGGTCTCTCTCCACTCAAATTCAACCTCATCTTCTTCCCCATGGCTTAGAAACATCCACATAGGTAACTCTCATATATCCACAACAACAAGTACAAATGAGGTGGTTATGTGGCCCCCATGCCCTTATATATTCCCTTTGGCCCAACTTCCTCACGTTCGTCCAGGAGCCTTTGAGCTCCATTTCTCACACTATTCACACCCATGAGATCCATATTCCCCCACCTTCACAATGGTACTCTTGGATTCTCATTCTAGTCCAGAGCCCCAGGAACCCCCTTTGGCCACCTCAGGCATAGGTACGCATCCCTTGTCCACATTTAATTATCAATGCAACTATTATACACATGTTTTGTAGATTTTAACCTTGTACAATATTTAATGCAAACAGATCTTCAATAAAAGAACAGAAAAGATACAATGGAAAATACAAACATTACACAGATATGTTTCCCCTGGAAACCCATACTGGGAAAACCAACATATTATATATTCATTCATAGTGATACGTTGTTTACAATACAATATACATATAGGAGCCAACGGCATCCAAACCCCTAACCAAATGACCTAGATTAGTCAACAACCTTAATTCCTTAACCAGAAATAGAAAACCATTGACAAAACCCATGTGCCAAAAAATCGCTCAACAATGGACACGAAAATCGAGGCAACATGAAAAACAAGGAAAAAATGAGACATGTTTCCTGAAAATACTACTCGTACAAAGAATATAAACCATACCCAACATTCTCCCACTTGTTTTTTTCTTTGCATATAGAGGGTTACAAGGTTAAGTAGTCAACAATCTAGGGCAGCAATGCCCATGGACCCTCTACACCAAGAGAACTTCTCTATGCTCACAGATTTTTTTAATGAATCAACAACATTCTTCAAAGTGTCCAACCTCATCAACAATACTTTCTTTTCTTCAACCATGTCTCTCACAAAGTGATATTGAATATCAATATGCTTTGTATTTGAATGATAAGTTGGGTTCTTCGCCAGAAAAATTACACGTCGACTGTCACAATCTATCCTTATAGCTTGTGGTACCAACCCAATACATGAACACAATATTTGTAACCATATTTCTTCCTTACTTGCATGAGTGGCTGCCATGTATTCAACTTTTGTAGTTGAAAGTGCCACTACAGCCTGTCTTTTGCTCATCCAACTTATTGCTCCTCCAAACAGGTTAAACACATACCCACTTGTAGATCTCCTACGATCCAGATCTCCAGCGTAGTCTGCATCTACAAAGCCATGTATATCCAACACTATGTCCAATACCGATCTTCCTTGGTAGCACAATCCATAGCTAGCAGTGCCGCGCAAATACCTAAAATCCCTTTTTATTGTTGCCAATGCTCCTTCCCTAGTTTTGACATATACCTTCTCAAAACTCCCACTGCATGTGCAATGTCCGGTCTTATACAAACCATTGCATACATCAAACTGCCAACTTCACTCGCATATGGAACACGAGACATTTCTTCCTCCTCTTCATGTGTCTTGGGACACTGATCAACATATAACTTTACACCAACAAGAATAGGAACCTTGATCAATTTACATTCCTACATATTAAACCTTTGCAATATTGTATCAACATGTTTTCTTTGATTTAACCAGAGTTTCCTCTTTTTCCGATATCTTTTAATTTCCATTCCCAAAATTAAATTTGAAGCATCGAGATCTTTCATGTCAAATTTAGAGGACAACTGAGTTTTCACATACTGGATAATCTCCATTTTGTTTCCTATCAACAACATGTCATCCACATACAAGAACAAATAAATCAAATGATCACCAATTAATTTAAAATACACACAATGATCCTCTTTGCTTCTTTTGAAGCCAAGTCCCAACATATAAGTATCAAATTTTTGATATCACATCCTTGGTGATTGTTTCAAACCATACAGGGACCATTTTAGCTTGCATACCAGCTCCTTCTTTCCCTTCACAGCAAATCCTTTTGTCTACTTCATATAGATTTCTTCTTCCATATCCCCATGTAGGAATGTTGTCTTCACATCCACGTGTTCTATTTCAAAATCAAATGCAACAACAACAGATAACATAAATCTTATAGAGTTTAACTTGGCAACAGGAGAAAAAATCTCACCAAAATCAATTCCCTCAACCTGGGAATAACCCTTTGCTACTAATCGATCTTTGTGTTTCTCCACGTTTCCTTCTGCATTCAGTTTCTTTTTAAATACCCATTTGTTGCCAATGGGATTTCTTCCATTTGGCAACTCCACTAGATCCCAAGACTCATTCTTATCCAAGGCTATCATTTCTTCAGCCATGGCCTTTTTCTAGAGATTTCCATCCTATGAATCCACTGCCTCCCTAACATTTCTAGGATCATCATGAGTAATAGTCAAAGAAAAATTTGAACGAAAATTAGATGGAGTATACCTTTCTGGTAGCCTTCTTTCTCAAACCGATCTCCTCAATACTGGAGTATGAGAATCTTGTTCTTCTGATTCATGTTCTTCTGTAGAGTCCAATTCATCATCATTTAAATAAAACTCAGTTTTATATGGTTATTCCTTACTTGGTAGGACTTCCTGTTAAATAACATCCTTCATTACTCTAAATACCACATCTTGGCTATACACTATGTTGGCCCTCGACCAAGTTTTGAGAAAACGTTGGTCAAATTTGGCCCACTTTTGGACTTCAACATGATGGTCGAAGAAGGAGCGGCCAGGTGAAGCTGAGATTGTGGATATCACTTATTTTTTGGGCTATGTGGACCCAGTAAGGGGTTCTCTAGGGTTTTGTAATGGGTTTATGGGATGTCAGCCCATGGGGTTTTCCCATGTTTAGGCCTTATTGTAAGGGTTTGTAAAAGTATAAATAAAGAAGAATGTATTGTAGAAGTAGCTAAGTGCAAGTAGTTTGAGTTGCTTTGTGCAAAGGAATGTATGTGTGTTAAGGATTTGTGCTCGATAGAGAGTTGGCTCTGTGAATTGATCTAGTTGTGGAAGAAGGATCTAGTGCTTAGTGTGCAGATCTCCAATCTTATGCGAAGCTCGACTATGTGGCTTAGTGCACAGGAGTGAATGAATGTAATATCTCGACAGATAATAAAGAGGTTAAGCAGTTGGTGGATGTAGCCCCACACTGGGGTGAACCATGTATATCTGGTGTCTCATGGTTTTCTTTGTGCTATGTTATTTCTGTTATGAATCTGCTTAGTTCTTTGATTATGTTGTGTAATAGATAGATCTTTTATTGGTTAAAGTGCTTTACTTGTGTTAAGGGTAAATGAATTCTAGATTTAACTTATAATGCTAAGTGCTAAGTGCTCAGGGTATATATTCATTCATTGTTACTGCGTCGATCTATATTTGACAATGTCCTGCGGTGTTAATTAAGATAAGAAACTAATGCATGTTATTTCCTAAGTGTTAATAGATTATTCTGTGAAGTGATTTTATCATAGATCTGTGTCCCATCTTGGCTACAGACACCTGTGTCCTATAACCCCCCCTGTTTCTACCTTGGGTGAGACTTCGCCTGCTTCGCAAATGTTTTCAAAAGGGTTGGTTGTTGAGGTTTTGTTGGTGCACTGTTAAGCATTGAACCCTGCGTCTTCCCCTATGCCAACAAATGGTTCTGTTGCTAGGACCTGAAACTATGATTGTTGGGAACTGAAGTAAAGAAAAAGAGAAGATCTATGCGTAGATATGTTGTTGGAGTACGTAGTACTCTAATTGACTTGTGAAGCTTTGTGCTAAGAAAGTAAGTTGTTTTGAAGAAAAAAGATAAGATCCTAAAAGAGGTAATGATGCAAACCCCCTACCTCTGCCTCGATAGGGTCCGCTGACCTCCCAGTCAAGGATCGTTCTTCTCTCTATCAAGATGAAGAAGTTCTTCGATTCCCTAATGGAATCCCACAAACAAATATCCATAGGTCCTTTTTATGAAACTCGCCCTGTGTGAACAAGCACCAAGCACGAGCTTCACCTCCACGCGACCACTGGCTGTGACCATGCGCCTACATAAAAAGTGTTTCAGGCTTCACATGTCAGGACTTCGATGTATGAGCCACCCCTCACTCCCCAACTCTCGAGCTCTGAAAATGGATTAACAACCATTAGCTCCCTCTGATCACGTGACCATTCCCATGACCACAGGCTTAATCTAAAAGGTGCATCACATTTAGCGACTTCAGGATTTTTTCATGCGAGTCGCTCCTGACTCCTTTCTTCCCGAACTTTCGATCCCCGATATTTCGATCAGTGATATTTTCTCTCGACTCTAGCTCCTCTCGCAAGGCCCCTATAACTATGATGACGGAAAAACCAAGTGCCAACTCAAAAGGTGATTCAGGATTTCGTGTATCGCGAGTTCTCGCTGCTTCCACCTTTGACCTTTCCCTCATGCGAGTCAGTGAAATGTTGGTCTCTCACCATGCATCCCTCCAAATGGAAAGCTCTGATGATGTCGAGGTAGCCAATGACGGTGACTTTTTCGCGAGTTTGCACTTCACGAACTCTCCCGAATCTTCTCTTTGACTTCTTCACTCTGCGAGTCAGCGAAACGATGACCCTTCACCACGTTCCCTCGTTGATAGTGGATGGTCCCAATGATTTCGGAACGATCAATGGATATGATATTTTTCAGAACAATCAAGTATTGTGATCTTTTCACGATTCGCATTTCACGAATTCTCACGAATGGCTCTTTGACCTCTCCAAGTCGCGAGTCAGCGAAATGATGAACAATCACCATGCATCCCTTTCGATGGACGGTCCTGATGATTTTGGAACTTGTCTCGTGCACCTTCCTCCAGATCCAATGACTGTTGGTCCCCACGCTAGATCCAACGGCTTAGATCTATTTTCCTCTCGCACTCATTTCTCGTTGTCTAGATGTGGATTTCGACGGTCCATATCTTCTCCTCTGCAGCTAATATACAGCCACTGTGCTCTCCCTCCTGAGCTTCCTCCTTCTCCCAGACTTAGAAGATCTCTCATGTTTCGAAGGCTATGACCTTCATTTCTTCTATGAACCTTATAAATTTGAGTCGCGTCTGTGTTCTGGAAATGCTATCCCTCCTTATATTTGGTAATGGAGTTTGACCTTGGCTCTAGCGCATTCTTGTGCTCTGCGTGAAAAGTTGGACTGTCTCTTGTGAGCTTACAAACTTGGAAACAGTTTGCCTCTACACACACTCTTTGTGCTACCTCTTTTGAGATTTTAGTTGGCTCAGTTTATAAGGGACTCAACCCTTATACGTCTTTCAACACTTCGTCTGAGTGTTGGCCTGGTGCAGTCCTTGCACAAGTATTCCTCCAGAGTATTCATCAACAATGTTCCTTGCTCTCCTTGAAAGTATGTAAGTGCCCTCTTGGAAACTTCTGCTCAAGCATGCCTGGCTGAGCCTATAGAGTATTCAACAACTCTGTAAGTGTCTTCATCAACACTTCCCTTATCTATAAACTTGGAATAGAGTTCTCCTCGTTCACTCTTTTCACTCGCTTGATGCCCACCTGGCAGATCTTTACAGAACCTTCATTAGTTCTTCTTTCTCTCTGTGCCTTCCTCTGCATAGTCTTACCTTCAAGGTATTCAACAACCTTGAGGCTCCTCCCTTGAGTTAATGATTCCTTTGGTGTGCCCTCCTAGCACATTCTTTTCTGACTCCACAGAGTTCATATGCACACTCCTTGCGCTGGCTACAAAACCTCAATTGTTCTATTGTGCACTCCTTGCATAGCCTAAAGAACCCAAACTGAATTCAGAAAACTCTCAGATAGGTAGTAAAATCTATCTATCACTTGCAGATGAAATCTAACATACATCTACAGCATACAAATGACATTCAATTTCATAAACACACATAGACAAATCATGGGCAGGAAAAAATGCTTTGTATTAATCTCAAATGCCTGTACAATGTGTTTACAAAAACTGGACTGCTACAGAGTCTCAGTTCCCTCAAGATCTCTCTTATAACTTCTAAGACCTCCTTAGGCCTCTCTCCCTACCCGAGATCTCCCTCTCAAGTATCCTTCTTTCCTAATTACAAAAGAGGGCTCTACGAGATTATCCTCTTCACCGCCTTAGTGTTATCACTTTCTCTGCTACAACATTATACTCCTACAGCTACCTTCTATAAATGTATACCCAGACCCTTCTATGTCTTGGGATTTCTATAGGCAACCATTTAAGGCAACCTCAACCAGTACCTGTACAAAGGCATGGCCGACTCTTATAGCTTTACAACATGAATGATCTGTATCAGATCATATTTCGTCATTTAGAAGTGGGAGGTTTGGCGCCTCTCCATTTCTCCATTGGTGTTGGCGCATGTGTTGAGGTGGAGCGATGCTCCTACATCAGGTAATATTTGTGCTTTGGTAAGATAAAGATAAGTGAATTTTTTTTTTTTTAAAGCATGAATTTAAGTATGTTTAATAGATTTTGTCCTAGTCTGAAGGCTAGAGCACAGTTGAAAGAAAGAGTTGACTTGAGTAAATTTAATGGAAATGAAGAAAGATATGTTATTCCTATGCATAGAAAGAGTTTTTGGACTAATAAGTGGATGCAGGAAACTAGAATGTGTTTTTTCAGATTGCAGGTCCAACACTATGATCCTAGGGGAAGTACGCAATACATAAAAGGTTGGGTAACATTTAAGAGAAAAAGAGGATTGACTTTGTGTTATAACTGTAGAAGGTCGGGGCATCTTGCTAAGGAATGTCCTGGAGGAGGCCCTATTTGTCTTTATTGTAAGGTTGTTGGTCATGAGGTTGAGGATTGTCCAAGGATTATTGCTAAAGTTGAAGGGATGAAAATGAGACAAGAAAACTATGAAGAAATTCAAGAGACTAAGGGAATGTTAGAAAGTCATAAAGAGAAAGGGTCAGAGGAAGTTCATACTACGTTATTATAGTTGAAAGAAATGATGGATGTTCATAAAGATGTCAGTTTACCAGAGATCCCAAAAGAAAAACAATGCATAAGTACAAGAATAGAAGACTTCGACATAGACAGTGTCTTGGATGAAGAAAAACAAGTGAATATTATGACAGAAGAAACTTGGGAAATTTTGGGAAAGCCTATTGTGGTACCTTCTTTAGGAAGGATAGGCTTGTTTAAGGGTAATATGATAACTTTATGTGGAAGAGTAACTACTATACCTATTATTGTTCATGGAACATTGACTGAAGAAGAATTTGAAGTCATTAGGTTTGTTGGGAACAATGCCCCTTTCCCGTTGTTGTTAGGTAAGACTTGGATTGAGAAGGATAAGATAAGAGGGAAAGTTGAGGAAGAAGCCATAGAAAAGAAAAATAAATAATTAAGGGATTTCATAGCTAGGAAAATAGATCAACTAATAGAAGAACAAGAGGATAAGTCGAAGCAATACAACAAAGTAACAACGCAGGAGGGATAGAAAGCAAGAGAATTAGATATCAATATTGAAATAATGCAAGAAATCTTGAAGAACCTATCTAGCCAAGAAATATGTATGCCCACTTAGGAAATGTTAAGAAAAGGGATATTAACATTAGAATCTTTGACCTCAACGGTGAGAAGCCACTATGCTTGGGGAATATAAGAATAAAAATGGAAAGAGGATTCTAGAAATAGTTAGAGAGACTCAGATAATAGGAAAGAAGGAAAGGAAACTCTATAAAAACAAGGCTAAGTTGGAAAAGATACAAGAAGTTACAGAAACCATATGGAAGACTTCACAAACTAGAACCTTGCAGGATTTGAACCTCATTGGAACAACAGCTACACGCAGAATTCAACTTCGCACTGGCGAAGTTATATGACTATTGGAGGTGCCCCGACCATTATAATGAGGCTCCAGAATGGTTATAAAACACATTTATGGGCTTATGGACCGCTTTTGGATGTTGAGACCGCACCATAACGGATATATTTACATTGATGAAATAATTTCCTAGCCGTTGGAATATCCTTCACGATACCCTGCTTATTTAACTCATCAATCATTGCACTGGGACCACTTTTTTCTACCCGTGATTAAATGAGCTAAGCATAGAATTGTCTGAGTTTTGAGCTGTGCTATTTGAAACTAGACCCCGCCTGTCCGTTTGTCTACCCTGCCTGTCTGTTAAAATATAGAATGTCGGAAAAACCTAGTGAATTGAAGAAGTCCGTCGAGGAACTTCTTAAGAAGCAAATGGTCGAAAAACCGATATCTGAAGGTATTCAGGCATTGTTGAATAGGGGAATGCAGGATTCCCCTTCAACCGAATGTCGTTCTGACTGTGTCAACCCCATAACTGAATAACAAAGTAAGCACCACAGTGATCTGGCTAATGCGAAGAAGATCCTATTGATTCTACCTGAATACTTTCCTCCTCTGGCTGGCGCTATTAACTGCGACAGTATTGTTGGCCGTTGGTTATGGAAGGAAGTGGAGAACAAGTGAGAAAAGGTAAAAAGTGAACTTCGTGGGAGACACAGTGACTGTCACTGGTCGAAGTAAGCAAATAAGAAAAGAAGACGGAGCAAGGTATGGAAAAGGAAGACATTGGATGAGAAGATTGAGGATGACAGATCAAAAAGGAAGAGGGATCGAGGACAACTCAATAAAATGACCATTGGATGCTTTGGAGCACCACGCGAGAAGGAAGGAAAGATAGGCTGGTGAAGCCCCAAAAAAGTGGATCAAGTTGACCTAGGGTTTTAGACACCTAGGGTTTTGGTATTTAAGGTTTTGGCACCTAGGTTTCGGCCTAAGGCTGTTGGTGAGTTATTGCAATGTATAAATAGAGGTCGAGAGGACCTGGGTTGGGTTGGTACTGTTGTTGAGAATTGTTATTGATTCTTGTTCATTGAGAGAATATTGTATTGTGAGTTAAAGAAGGGCTAAGAGTAAGAACCTTCTGGCATTGTAAGTTCTCCAACTAGGTGCAAAGATCAAGTCTTGCAGCTGGGTGCACAAGAAAGAGAGAGAGAGAGAAGAGAAATAAGATATTCTAGCTAAGAAGCGCAGATAAGAACTGTAAGCTTTAATTTAATAAACCATAAGTACATTTTTGTGGATGTATCCCTAGAGAGAGGGTGAACCACGTATATCTGGTGTTATGTGTGTATGATTGATTCTTTATCTTTGTCTGTGATATACTTTTATTGAATTATTGTATTAGATCAGATCTATAAGAAGGTGGAGTAGATCTTAGTGATAAGTAAGCTAGGTACACTACGTTGTATTGTGTTAATAACCACTTGATATTCCCCTGGTTGTAGATCTCTGTCCTGCAACCCCCCCATAGCTACTTCAGGTGAGACTGCATCTGCTTCGTAAGTGTTTTCGAGAGGGCTAGTAGTTAGGGCTTGTTGGTGCACTCTTGGAGTGAACCCTAGGTCTGCCCCTGTGCCAACAAATGGTTCTATTGCTAGGACTAGAATATTCTTGAGGGAATGTCAAGGTGGTTCCCATCGAAGACAAAGATTCAAAAGTGGATAGAATATCAAGAGAGGGACTTCGTTGAAGCCCAAAAAAAGAACCCTAAGATGAGTATTGAGGATTGGTTACAAAGATACATTTTCATTGACATTCATGAGATCTTCTTTGGAGGGATCCATCATGAGTTGTTTGAGTGGTTGGCTAGGTTAGTTGATACCCAGTTTGAGACCAAATCTAGACCTCCTGTGGTTTGGACGTCTGCGTTGACCCAGAGGGTTAAAAGAGTCAACAACACTGTATCCAGAGCAGTAGATCATTATTTTGATAGTACCATTGGAGGGTATATCACCGAATTTGTTGTTGACAGAGTAGAATCGTATAGCCAAGCCGAGAGATATTTTTTCAAAGGACCCATAGGAAAATTTCTGCACTTTTTGAATCTAATAATCAAGATGTTGTTGCATGAAAAGAATGTCTTGAAAATACAGTAGATCAGGTGGATTTGAAAAGCCTAATGTTCAAGAACTCGAACAACGACAGTGACACAGAAGCAAGACATATGCGTAGTGAAAGAGTATTTCAAGGGGTTCACCTTGAGAACATATTTAATCAAAACTACGGAGAATAAGGTTTCTACAGTGGAGAAGAGGCAGATCTGACAAACGAAGAACATTCAGAACCCACCAGAGCAGAAGAAGGGGAAGCTGAAGAACTTCACCGAAACAAGACAGAAACCTCGAGAACTACACAGAACACTGAAGTAAGTACTATTAACCCTCCTATTGCCTCAATAATACCAAGTATTCAGAATAGTCAGAATCATCAGAGTCCATAGAGTACTACTACTAGTAGTTCAACATATACTTAGACAGGAAACCTAGATAGCTCCATGGAAGATGAGATGAGACTCCCTATCTTTAGAGGATATGGATCTAAAGATCCTGATCAGCATTGGTTCCTGTTTGAGGCCATATGGAACATTAAAAATATTACCGACAAAGCTGTTAAAAGAAACCAGTTTAGGACTACACTCAAAGATCGTGCATTGAGCTGGTACATGAAGCTTATCCAAGGACTTGTGCAGCCTAAACCATTGAATGCGAACAAGAACACAATGATTGCAGAGTTTAAAAAACCTAAGTTAGAGTCACAATGTATTACAAAGCTGAAGGGGATCAAGAAAAACGTGGTCGAACCTGTCTGGGAGTTTGATCAAAGATTCAAGACCCTAACTAGAAGATTGACTTTTAAGATCCCAGATGAACAGAAAAAAGAATGGTTCATCGCTGCTCTTTTACCACATATCAGAGTTCCTCTGATGCAATAGAAGATTTATTTGCAGGAAAAAGCATTGGAGATCGCCATGAAGCTTGAATCAACCCCCATGGGAGAGTCTAGCTCAGGTATGAGCCAGATCTTGAGCCAGCTAATTAGTTTGTCTCTGAAGGTCAAGGATATGAAGAAGGTTAAGGGGAAGGACAAAAGAGAATATATTTGGTGTGTAAGATGAAAAACAGAAGGTCAAGATAAGGAACATTTTCCCCTATTTCATGAATATTTGGCCTCAGCAGCACCGATCCCCTTGAAGCAATTTAACCTACCCTGGTGCGAAGTATGCAATAACTGACATCACCCTGGTGAGTGTTATTACATGAAGAAGTATGTTCAGACACCTGCAAACCTATACTGCACCTTCTGTAAGTCAGTAGGGCATGATGATAGAGACTATAGGGCCTATGACCTCATGCATGAAAGGTCAAGAGATGTATACAAGATCCAAGGCAAAGTACAATAAGAAGGAAACACTACGCAATACAACTACCCTGGAAGAGGAAACTTCAATCCTCATGGTGGATACAGAGGATGTGGAAGAGGAGGAGGAATGGGCCGAGGCTGAGGAAAGATAATTTTTTATAACTATGCTTAGCTAGGATATCTAGCAAGGGATTGTCAGAACCCTTGTACTACTTGCAGTTATTGCAATTCTTTTGAGAATGTTATAGAAGATTTCCCTATGTTGTTGGCTAAGCTTCAAGAAAGACAAGGACCTCAGCAGAACCCACAAGTATAGTTGATATATGATGAACCTCATGGAGAAGACCCGAGAGTCATTGTTATTACTTGAGGAAGCACTACTACAAGAGAAGATAGAATGGTTCAAGGAAATATTGTAGAAGATTCAGGTATCAGGAAAGTTACGGAGAAGACTAAGGCTTTTGATGCAAAGAAAGAAAGACAAATCTTTGAGGAAGCAAGATAGGATTTCAAGAGGGACCAAGGGTCCTCATCAAAAACACAACCAGAAATAAGAGAATATCGAATGCCTCAAGCATTTGATCAGTTGGCTTCACCGAAGCAAGGAAAATAGGTAAGCAAGCTCATGGAATTTCTATATACTTGTATTAAGCTAATCCAGGATGAAAACGTTGTAAGGGAACTTCATAATTTAATCAAGCAATATGAGCTAGGAAAGATAGACCCCTTGTTGAATAGGGAAGTACACCAAATTGGGAAAAGGAGAAGGAAAAACAAAGAATTAAACTTGAATGCTCAGATAGGAGAGTATGACATAGACTATGTGGTCCTTGACTTAGGGTCCAAGGTTAATGTCACGACGAAGCAAACTTGGGCACTGATGGGAAAACCAAATTTAGTTTATTCCCCTATAAGGCTTAGGATGGCTAATCAACAAGATGTCAGCCCATTTGGAAGATTGGAGCATGTCCCTATGGCCATTGACGAAGTTAGAACCTTTGCAGATTTCGAGGTAATTGAAATTGTTGATGACAACTGCCCTTACCCTACATTGCTAGGAATCGATTAAGCCTTTAAAAATTCCACTGTTGTTGATTTGAAGAAAAAACATATGACATTTGAAAAAGGTGGCCTTAGGGTCATTGCACCCTTAGATCCAGATGAGGGTCAGTGATACACAGAACCCATCAGATAAGAAGATCATGCATACGAACCGGAAAACATCTACAAACTAACAACCAGACAATAGGATTACATCAACCCTATAGCTGACGGGAATCTGAGATGGTGAAGTGACAATGTGTGTTCATCAGATTCAGAAGAAGCACTGGAAAACTGGAAGAACCAGATGTATGAAGTATCTACCAGAAGATGTGCTAGATTAACCAAATAAGTTTGTTGGATCGGCACAACAGTAAGTAACTTATCCACATTTGATGGGTTGAACCCCTTAGAAACCTTCCTATCATATTTTGAAACAAGTGTACCAATACAAAAGAGATTGTTAGCAATGGATGGGGCCCTAAAATCCACACCAGGAAGATGGTGGGGGACACCTAAAAGAAACATCACAAACTGGACACAATGTCAAACCTTGATGACAACACGGTTCTCAGCACAAGTAGTAAGTTGCGAAGTCGGGTGTATTGGTTGAAGTTTCCCAAAGGACCATGCGCGAAGCTACGAAGAGGCCTGGAGCGATATTACTAGATAACGATCAGTGCATGGATTCATTAACACATTGGACATGACCCCTATCAACTGGTACCTTCAAGCAAAGCTGAGCCTCATCACTACAGATTGGGAAGGTATGATTCAATATTTTATCACCACCTTTTTATTTGAGAATGAATATATTTCAGTAGACCAAGCATTACAGATTGTGAGACAGAAGGTATTAGAAGAGGAATTTAGCCTCCCTATGGAACAAGAGGAGGATGAATGGATTGCGCCTCTCTAGAAATTGCAGGGCTGCTACAACAACAATGTCGATGATGAAGATGATCCGAGGAAGGAAAACATCACTGAAACATAAGGCCAAAGAGATGTGAAGGGACTAGGAGTTGAACTACCATTTATTGGGCAGCCAATCAAGATCAAAAAGGTCAATATTGGAACAAAGGAGACACCGAATCTTGCCAATATCGAAGATTATTAGGACGTTGCTACCATTAACAAGATTACAGAGTTATTTCACAAATATCAGGACTTGTTTCCAACCAATTTCACTGATATGAAGGGAATCAAAGGACCTATGGGAGAGATGAGAATACCTTTGAAACCAAATGTGAAAATAGTCAAGAAAAGGCCCTACATATTGAACCCAAAATACAAGGAAAAAGTGAAGATTGAGATCGATAGAATGCTGGAAGCAGGGATTATTGAACCTATCGAAGAATTAGAGTGGATCAGCCCTATGGTGGTACAAGACAAGAAGACAGGAGAAATTAGAATCTGTGTGGACCTCAGGAAGTTTAATGATGCCTGTTTGCATGACCCCTTCCCTACACCATTCACCGATGAAGTGTTAGACAATGTGGGAGGTCAAGAAGTATATTCTTTTATAGATGGATTTTCAGGATATTATCAGATCTGAATCGCCAAGGAGGATCACCACAAGACCACATTTTCCACTGAATGGGGATCCTACCAATACATAGTGATTCCATTTGGACTGAAGAATGCCCCAGCCATCTTCTCCAAGGTGGTGGTTGAAGCATTTAAAGAATTTTTGTACAAATTCTTAGAAGCCTATTTCGATGACTGGAATGTGTTTAGCTTACTGAAAAACCATATTGAATGTCTAAGACTAATGTTGGATAAATGCAGGCAATGCCAAATTGATTTAAATTTGAAGAAGTGCATCTTCTTCTCACCATTTGGAGTGTTATTAGGCCATATTGTATGTAAGCAGGGATTGCTGGTTGATCCATCTAAAGTTGCAATTATTGTTGATTTACCACCTCCTACTTCCGTTAAACAACTATGCATTGCGCTAGGACATACTGGATATTATAGAAAATTCATTAAAGGATATGTCCAAATTACAGCACCGATGGAAAAGCTATTGAAGAAGGACTGCCATTTTGGTTGGACAGATGAATGCCAATAGATCTTCGACACACTAAAACAGAAGATGGTCACTGCACCCATTCTGGTCTTTCCACATTGGAGCAAAGAATTTCATTTGCATGTCGATGCATCGTCCATTGCATTGGGAGATGTGTTAGCATAGATGAGAAAATGAGACATCGATCACCCATTAGCCTTTGCTAGCAGGAAGCTATCTACAACAAAAATTAACTATACCACTATAGAAAGAGAAGGATTATCCATGGTGTACGTGGTGAAAAAATTCCGACACTACTTGTTAGGAGGACACTTTAAAATATTCACAGATCACTCTATGATGAAGTACCTAGTCAACAAGCCAGTGTTGGGGGGGCGGATATGCAGATGGCTTCTACTGTTTCAAGAATATGATTTTGAAATCATAGTTAAGCCAGGAAGAATGAACAATAGTCCTAACCACTTGTCGAGGCTGGAACATGGTGAAGAACCCACCAGTTTGGAGGATACATTGTTGGATGCACAGTTGCTCACCATTAGGAAGCTTGATGACCACTTTGTAGACATAGTCTAGTTACTATCAACAGAAATGGCACCCAGTGAGTAAAAAATTCCCCAGAAGAAACAACTCGTGGTGCGCACTGCAGACTTTTCACTTATAGCTGGTTATCTATACAAACTGGGACCTGATGAGATACGAAGAAGATGTTTTATGGAGATAGAGAGACCACTGATCATTGTAGAAGCTCATGAAGGCATCGCAGGAGGACACTACGTAGGGAGAGAGACTACACAGAAGGTCCTGCAAGCTGGACTTTGGTGGCCTACCTTACACAGAGATGCTAAGGAGTATGCTAGAGCATGTGATGTATGCCAGAGAGTTGGGAAACCATCCAGATGAGATGAAATGCCATTATCACCTCAGATGACCCTACAAGAATTTGAAAAGTGGGCCATTAACTTCATCGGACCTATAAACCCACCAGGAAAATGCACAAGAGCAAGGTATATCATTATTGCAATAGAATACTTAACCAGATGGGTCGAAGCCAGAGCAATTAAAGACTGTAGTGCAACTACAACTGCGCATTTTATATTTGATGACATAATAACCAGGTTTGGATTCCCCAAAATCCTTATGAGTGATCAAGGCACACATTTCATCAATAATACAGTTGAATCCCTGACTGGATAATTTACATTCCACCATCAGAAGAGAACACCTTACCATCCACAAGAAAATGGAACAATTGAAGCATTCAATAAGATCTTGGAGACAACATTAATGAAGATTTTCATTGTAAATAGGGATGATTGGGACTTAAGAGTACCTAGAGTATTATGGGCCTATCGAACCACTTTCAAGAAATTAACAATGCAGACTCCTTTCAAGTTAGTTTACGGTCTCAAAGTTGTTGTCCCGATGGAATACTTGGTACCAAGCTTAAGAATTGTTGCATTTACAGACATGGATGATACTGGCGTTGTTCAAGAGAGGCTTGCATAGTTGGCTGAACTGGAAGAAGACCGATTGATTGCAGGATTCCACCAACAGGTCCAGAAGGAATGAGAGAAGGCATATCATGACAGGCACATCAAGAAGAAGACATTTAATCAAGGTGACTTAGTATTGGTATATGACAATAAGTTTATAAGACACCCAGGGAAGTTCAGAACGTATTGTATAGGACCATATGAGATTGCCTATGTTACAAAAGGAGGAGCTATGCAACTAAAAACATTGAAGGGAGAATGGAAGGAAGGATTGGTGAATGGGAGTTAGCTGAAGTTGTACTATGACAACTAGTTGCCTTGTAGTTCCCAGTAGACACAACTTGAAAAGGGTCTAGTTACCAGGTGTAGTTGAAACTGGGTACCAGACATAGAAAATATAGTCTTCACAAGGAGGAAGAAGAAGCATAAAGAAGAAAGTAAAGGCTGCACTGCGCATTCCACAACCGAAGAAAAACAGAAGGATAAGATCTGAAGTGCCTCAGGATGAGTCACAAGTGAGTGTTGGGGGCTTGTTGGCCCTTGGTTATGGAAGGAAGTGGAGAAAAAGGGAGAAAAGGTAAAAAGAGAACTTTGCAGGAGACAGAGTGACTGTCACTACATCGAAGTAAGAAAAATAGCAAAGAAGACGGAGCGAGGTATGGAAAATCAAGCCATTGGACAAGAAGATCGAGGATGATAGATCAGAAAGGAAGAGGGATCAAGGAAAACTCAAGAAAATGACCATTGGATGCTTTGGAGCACCACGCAAGAAGGAAGGAAAGACAGGTTGGTGAAGCCCAAAAAAAGTGGATCAAGTTGACCTAGGGTTTTAGACACCTAGGGTTTTGGTGATCCAGATTATTTTCGGCACGAAATGAGAGCGGAGATATAATAAAGAAATGCACAGAGATATCGAGTATATCCAGTAATATAACAGAAATATATCAGAGATGCAACCATAAACACAGAGATACAGTAATACACGATTTCTATTAATGAAATAA
>JASDQU010817121.1:11418-22172 GCA_032191745.1 Picea mariana | reverse complement strand
GTGATTTTCAGATTATAAAAGAATGCATTGGGTAGTGTGCAAGACATGTTGAATGTCGAGAGAGGACATCGGGAGGAGAGTTAGAGAGATTTTCGGAGTATGCTTGAGAGAGGAAAGTGAGCAGCAAAGAGGGCACGTTTTTCAAGGAAAGTGGGCACGATTCCCGATAAATTTTTTCTGTGAATTTTCAAAATATTTTTCTGCTGTGGGAGGCCGTACTGTATGGATCCGTACAGTCAGTACGATTCCGTATAGTTGTACGGATTTGGCACGAAAATCTAGAAATTTTGGGCACAGATTTTGAGGCGGATTTTTGTTTTCTGTTTGCTGTTTTTGGGCCGTAGAGAACAGTCCATACAGTGGACTGTGGGCACGACAAACGAGGTACAGAAGAGGCAGGACAGTGGTACGGTATTGGCACGGAAAACGAGGCAGATTTCTGTGGGACAGATTTGGTGTTGAGGTATTTTCCTTGGCTGGAAATGTTGTTTTGCTGCTGATATGTACTTTCCTGAAGCTGAATAATAAATCTCTCTCTCCCTCGTTGGGTTTCCCCACATTGGGGTTTTCCCTAGCATTTGCCTAAATTTCTGCGTGTTATGGGTTGCTGTCCACTGTGTATTTCCGCTGCATATTTTGCTTAGCAATGTGTATTTCTGCTTATGAAAATTTCTGAATGTGGGTTTTATGCATTTTTGAAATTTATGAAGACAGTTATCTCTAGGTTGCTAAGTGTTTGACAGAATATTAGCTTGCTGATTTTTGTCATTAAAAATCTACAAACAATCTTTTGCTTTCAAGAACATTGCTCCTTTTGGTGATGATGCAATGACATTGATCAATGGTCTATGCCTTGTATCAATCCATCCATTTGAAATAATGGAAACCCCTGAGCTACTCCATGAGCTACGCATTGGTATTGAAACATCCTCAAGAAGTTGCCTCTCTTTCTTGAGCAAAATTGTTCTAAGTTTTTCACAGTTTGGCCGCTTAAAACTTTGGGGTACTGTGTTAATTTCCCTCACCAAATCCTGCCAATAGGGGGACCACACCACATTAAAAGGAATACCACACGCATAGATGGCCCTTGCTAGTCTTGTCTTAGTTTCTTCTCTCCCTTGATTGTTGAGCATTTTCAACAATTTGCGATCTTTATTTGTAGTTGAAGGTTTTGATATCTCTTCTTCATGCCGTGCTGCCCTCCTCTTCCTTGCTTCATGGACAATGCTTGGGTCACTGCTAGCAGCCATCTAAGTATTGCTACCAATACCAATATTGTTTCTTTTCTCTTTCAACTTTTGAACATCATTATGTTCTTGCTCAAATGTAGCCCTTACCTCCAGATTTCTGGTATGTGTGCAAACATCAACACTTTTTACTTCTTCATGCAAAATGTGAGCCTTGACTCTTGTGGAAGAGCCCTTTGTAGGTCTTGCCAGTTTCGAATAAATTGCACCTCCATTCACATGAACTACCACCAACCATTGTTTGAGATTGCCATTTGGTAACATGCTTTCCAAAGAGGATATTATTCTTGCTGCTTGCTTGCTTGAGGAGGTCTAGGGGCATTAGAAATGACACTATGAGAATCCAAGAATGCTGCAAAAACAGTGAATATATCTGTACACCAAATAAATCTGCTCCCACGACCGTTCTCTTGTTGGAAATGCACCAAAGCTTGCTCCCAATGCTCCAAAACACAACTAAAATGCTTGCTGTTGCATATCAAGTTCTTGCTGAAGAAAGTGTGAGGAATGAGTGAATGAAGTGCGTTCCTATAGAAAAAAAGAGGCTGTTAGGATTTCTAGAGAATTCTATTGTTTTTCAAATGAATGTAAAATTTAGTGAATTAAGTTTGTAGAGTGATTAGATGTATTCATTAGTTATTAATTAGGTATTATTATGCTATATTAGGGTCCCATGCCCTTCATGGTGCTTGGAGGGCCCACAAACAAAGCAAAATTCGTTGGAAACGTGGTCTGAATTTGCAGAGACGGCTTGGAAATGTTTCTGGCAGTACTGTATGACGTTTCCAAACCAGGAAACGTTGTACGATACGGTCGATGGCATTTCCAAGATGTTTTATACCCATTTTCGCATTTTGTGAGACTGGTACATGGCCATTATAGGCGTTTCCTACAATTTAGAGTCGAGGGGTGTGTTGGCATTTAATAATAGTGTCTTTACCTATTGGCCAACACTATAGATATTGGGCGTCACCATTACAATGGATGCCATTTTCAATCTCAAATACTTTGAACAATCTATGTGGGGTAGTTCTTAGATAAGTATTGTAACTGCGAGGATTTTGAAAGATGGAGCGTGGATCTTGAAAGATGTCCACCAATTTCGAAGCATGATTTACATTATAGTATATACATTGCATAGATTAGATGATCTTCATGTAATTTGGTTTGCAAAACTTGTTTATGTAATAGAGAGTCCCAAACTTGGAGCTACTATTGTTTTGACTTTGAAGGTACTATTTGTTTTCGTAAAGATATTTATCTAGTGGATTATGTTTGGTAATTTTTCCCTTCATCTTCTTGTAAGTATCAATTAACATTTGTTTCTGTTTTCTACTCTTTACACCATCTCACTCATTTGCATTTGTGTGCAACAAATGAAAAATTCATGGTGTTGGACTATGCAACCAAAAGCACTCATCACCCAATCTGAAATTTTGAGAAGAAATCTTTCCTCAAAGTCCTATATATGTTATTCCCTTAGCAGTCTATGATCGAGGAGAACAAGAAGTTATTGTTTTTCAACTACATGTATGGGATTTAACGATGCATGATCATTCGTTTCCCTTATTAGGGGATTGCGGGAATCACTAATGTCTGCAATGACCATATTTTTACCGTGCTCAGATTACTATAGTATGATTATAGTGTTTTACCTCAATCTACTAAAAATTTGAGAGAACATAGACTTATGATTGAGGAGATATGACATGTATTCTTAGTTTCTTAATGTGGTTGTTTCCTTTAGATCATAAGTTCACACATATTTCACATTCCCTTCTCAAAATCATTTGGATCTAACTCATTGCAAATCATCATCCATGAGTTCTTTGTACTAAGAAATTCACACATTAGTTCTGGTGAATTAGTAATCTCTTTCTTAATTTTAAAGAGAATGCTGTAGTTTTTTAAATTCAGATACCTTATGTTGTATTTTGCAGTGATTAAAAAATATACCCTTGCAGTTGGGGATGTTGTTGTCAAAGTAAGGTTTGTGTCTTCTCGAAAATGGGTTGTCCCTTCTATTTGTCCGGCTTGGAGAAATTGTTCTATTTCCATGTGGGACACCAGTGGTGATGTTTTTTGTTGTTTGGCTTCCAAGATTTTTGCCTCAGGTCACCTTTTTGAGTTTCTTAATCAGGGGCTGGTCAATCTTATACCCAAGAATGCAGCTATAGATTCCATTGGAGGTTGGTGGCCTATCAGTCTGCTTATAGTTGCTTATAAAATCATGGCTAGTTCTTTGGCTTTGAGGGTCTGCTCAATTGCTAGATATGTGGTGCGTCAGGAGCAGACTAGTTTTGTGCAGGGAAGTTTCATTCTTGACACTGTTGTTTCTGCATGGGAGGCTATGGAGTGGGTTAAGGAAATTGCTTGTGTTTTGGGCCTTGCTTTGTAGCTATGGTGAACACCCTCTTCACGAATGATTCGGCTTTTGTTTCTGTCAACAACGCCTTGCCCCCACGGATTTTATTGCATTGATCCATTCATCAAGGGTGCCTGTTGGCCCCTTATCTATATGTATTGCAACAGATGCTCTGGGTTACTTGTTGGAGGCTGCCCATATTTTGTGGTAGGTTTGTGGTATTCTACTCCTTAATGGTTCATAGATGACTAATAACCACTTTATAAATGATTTTCTCCTCTCTATTAGGGTGGAGCGGGCTTTAGTAGATAGAGCTCTTGCATGTTAGGATACGTTTTGTTTGCTTCAGGTGCAATGGTCAATGCTCACCAAACAATTTTTTGGTTAGTTGCATTGGATTCACCACTAGATTGGATTCTTGTAGCTTGGTATTATATTTGCCTCAGGGCCATTGTTCGGTATTTGGGTATTCCTTTTTGGCTTGGTCTGTTTCTGGTATGTATGTGGGATTGGTGTCTTTAGAGGCTTCAGAGCAAGCTTTATATTTGGCACCATAAGGATCTCCTGTTTGTAGGGAAGCTAACTGTTATTATTGTATTCTTCAGGCCTCTCATGGTTATTATGTCTCACTATTTCCCCAAGAGGGAACAGTTTTGGCAAATTGAGTAGATTTTGAGGGCATACATATGGTCTAAGTATGGTGGAGAGGGGGGTCTTCCATTGGTTCCATATGATGTGTGCACCATGCCCAAGGATAAAGGGGGGCCTTGGTTTAATTGATGTTGCCACCTAAAGTAGTATTCTTGTGGTTAAGTGGGTGGTCTAGTGTCTTGAGGGTTCATCGCCTTGGCAAGTCTTGTTTTGACATTGGGTGATGTCTGCTTAGCACACAGATAGAGTCGAGTGGCCTTTGGTCTCTGTGATATTATATCATCACCCTATTTATTTCAGGGGTCGTGCTCATTCATTTTCAGGAGCATCTAGTTAGCTTGGAACACTAATGCAGGTTTGGTCTGTTGGTGTTGGGATGGTAGTAGGGCAGGATGGGATTTAGCTTGATGTCCTATCTGGAGTTGGAGGGTTCGGGGTTCTCGTGTTGTGGAGCAGCCTCACTATCAGGGACATAGGCCAAGCAGGAAAGACATTTTTTTGGGGAGATTTGTGGCATTCTTCCTCTTGCTTTTGGAAGGAGTGGCATTCTCTTACTTAGGAGTATGGTCTCCTTGCCCATAATTATCTTTTGATTATGGAGTTGAACGACCTTATTTCGGAGTCTGAGTTTTTTAAAATAACTATTGGGATGCCTGGGTCATTTTGGAGGGATTGGGATTGGAGCTTTGGTCGTCCACTTCCACAATATGAGTCCTGATGGCTATACTTGTGCTTCATCAGAGGCATCTGTTATCCTCAGTCCTCAATGTAGGTTGGGTGTCCAAGGATTTGGAGATATATGGGTGCGTAGACTCTTGAGTGTTTGTTTGTTTTGGTCTTCTTATAAGTTGAGAGTTTTTGCTTGGTTGGTAGTCTATCAGGGGATTCCATACAAGACCTAGTTGGCTAAGAGTGGACTTTCTTATGGCCTTTGTCCTGTTTGCCTTCGCTCAGAGATAGTGAAGCATATTTTTTGGGAGTGCCAATCTGCCAAATGTTGTTGGAGTTATCTTGAGGATTAGTATCCAGTGTTGCTTCAGTGTAAGATTCACTGGCATTCTGCTTTATTTGGAGATTGCCTATCTATTGTTCGTACTGTGTTCTTTGGGATATGACACTCCCTGCGTATCCTGACCTTATTTATTCTTTGAAAAATTAGGTGTAACTCTGTTTGTGATCATGAGGTCAGCTCTCTGTCCACCTTTTGTTCTCTATTGAGGGATGGGGTACATCATCAACTCTTGTCTAAGGGTGCTGTATTGATCAACCCACAATTCCTGATCGAACCCATCACATTTTGCCACTTTGGATTTAGCTGTCCTATCTGTTTCAGATTTCTCGAGTTTGGCATCTTGAGAGTTTAGGACAACCACTCTTTATTCTTTCTTTCTAAGTTCTAGACAGATGGTTGAATTCAGATGGATGATCAGTTTGTATGGATAAATATTTGTTTTATTGCAAGAGTTCCTTAATGTATTCCATTGGCTACTCTCTAGGCAGAATGTGATAACAATCTTCTGGGTTATTTTAATATGTTTGTAAGAACAAGCATGATTCAATAACGCATGTTCTTTATGGGAGGTTATCATACTTGTATTATGCTTTCTTTACAATGTCAAATATTTCAAATAATAGCTTATGTTAATGAGTGAGATGCATTGTTGAATCCCTTACATTTAAATAGTAATGAATGAAGCATTGGAATTTTATGCTAAGTTTTTGTGTGCATATAGCTCAATGGTTGACCTTTAAAGGACAATATATGGTGCTGCAGTTATGATTTTCCTTTATTAGGTTGGTGTTTTTCTCTCATCAAGCTTTCACATCCCCCGTGCTCAGAGAGAGTGGTGGTGCTTGTTTGTATTTTGAATATGTTTTTATTAAGTTCGATGAAGATGATATATGTCATATTAAGAACTTTAGGCTGTGTCATTGTGCTTCTCATAAATGGGATTGCTTGGTTTTGAGCAGGATACTTCAATTCTCCTCCAGGGCTGCATATTTTGCAGCACAAAAATTGATAACTAGTAAAGGTCGTTATTATAGGATGCTGGAGGTATGATTTTTAAAATATTTGTTCATGCAAGTTGTAACTAAGAGCCCATTCATATTCTTTTATTCTGTGAGATCTCTGTTGAAATGAAACAGGCTTTGCTTCTGCATGTCAGGTAGATCGCAGTCAGTGGAGTAACCTGGAATCCCCCTTTGATGGAAAAGTTGTAAGTATCATGTCATTTCTGCTTTAAACAAGCTCTAGGTCGTTATCTATCAGTATACTGTGAAAAGTTTCAATTTGTTTTCAGCATATGCAAAGAGCTCTCAGTCAATCCTCTATGGTTTGCACTCAATGTTACTCAGCTTTGCAATTTAAATTTGCTTTATCTGTTATAGTTGGAATATTGATAACTATGGACTTACTGGAATAGACATTTTGAAGCACTTCCTGGAGCATATTATGAACTTCTTCTGTTTGAGGGGATTTGTCACTAAGCATTAGCCTGTGATCTTCAACACCATGTATTTTATAACAGCTTGTGTATATAAGCAGTCTTTTTTATGTTTTTCAGATTGCTTTGATTGTAATGGTTTTCTGACAGACACAAATGATTTCCTTTTTTTATTGTAGGTTCCAGAAAGTGAATTATTTAATCTTGAGATCTACAAACTGATAGAATAGTTGTTACTATATAAGAAAGTCAGTAAGGTTGTTGCTACTGCTGCAGAAGCAAAATCTTCCTTGTCAAACATCTAGATATGTTAGAAATAGGGAAAATCAAAATAATAATGCTTTTAAAATTTTTCTGTTTACTATATCAGCATACGCATACAACAGATCTAAATAAATATTTCTGAGTAGAAACAAATAAGAAACATAGTAGATCTGAAACAACAATTATTTCTGAGCATAAAACAATTGAATTAGATCTGAAACTGAAACAAGTATATCAGAAACTAAAACAAGTAGATCTAAAACTTAAACAAGTAGATCTGAAACTGAAACAAGTGGATCTGAAACTTATCTCTTGAATTAATGAGAGATGTACCTGACACAGATGTGAATGTAAGCCTTTGTATAATATGCTCAGATATAGTTTAGGTTCATGGATCAACCTCTTAGGATTTGATTTCTGTCAAGGAGAACTTTAGGACTGTTTTGCCAATAGGAAGGAAAACCCCAAGATAGACAACAATAATCCAAGGTCTTGAACAACAAAATATCTCAAACATAAAACCCTCCAATCAAACTGGACAAATGAGAAAAATGCACTAGCAAACCCTCTTACACAGTGAACTGAACTGTACATAGAGAATACTCCAGGCGGCTGCTAGAGAACAATGAGTACAGTCAAGGAGGGTACCTAGAAGGTGGCTGCAACTCCTCCACACACTGATCCGTGACCAAGGAGGGTGACAACAACCCTACAACAGCTCGACAGCTAGAAAGGAGACTGATCTCACACAGAAGATAGGTCTGGCTGCTAGGTTAAGAACAGATCTGCAATTTAGGAGAGTTCTGGCAGCAATGTAGACCTCAGAACTATCCAGCAAATAAAACCTTCCAGCATCCAACAAATAGAAGAGAAACATCCAACAAATAGAAAAACAGAACTGAGGCTTGAACAATTTAGGAGGCCACAACTATCAAGGGGGGACTGTCATTGAGGTAGCCGCAGCTTGTAGAAGAGTGAGAGAGTGAGTGTAAGTGATAATGGGAGGATAGGTTCTAATTTATAGTTGAGGAGAGGGTTTTATGGTATTAAAATAATAATTAATTTATTGACATTATTAATATAAATATTAATTAATATGTCAATTTTAATATTAATTAATATTCTAGTTTAATATTAGAAACCCCAATCACAAAATTAAAACCCCACTCACACAAGATGAAAACCCAAACTCATAAACCAAGAGGGAAGACCAATCACGGGGTTAGGATAAAGTTAAGGGGGTGTTCCTTAGTGGCAAAACATGTCCATATGAGTCTCATGGTGACCAATAAACTTTATCATCACTGCATAAGGGGGTACATCACAGAATGTGGTCATGCCCATCTTCATAGACTCTCCTAGGTCTCATGGACCATCCCGGGAGAGAGGAAGAGGATCACACATTAACATGTAATAAAATAATTAAATAACCAAGAGCTACAAATTGGAATAATAAATATATATTGATAAAAATGAATAATGGATGATTACAATCGAGAAGTGAGGGCTTGCTTATATACCCTGTCGGGGTGCCCAATGCCCATAACCAATAGCCATGTCTTTTCATTAATAATAATTATTTTATTAATTATTATTTAGTTGTTATATTTATTTAATATCTTCTTTATGTGTATTTTTATGTACATAACATTGCCTTTCCCTTAAAAATGCTTTGTCCTCAAAGCACTGGTAACGACGGGTGTAACTGGTGAAAATGTTTTGATTCCCATGCTGCATCTTCTTCTGGAAGGTTTTTCCATTTAATAAGATATTCTTTGATTACGCGAGATCGCAACTTTTTTTCTCTAGTGGCAATAATGACTTCTGGTTCTAAAATGATTCTTCCTTCTTCATCCAACATAGGGAGTATTGTTTGCACCTTGGTGTTGTCCTACAACCTTTTTTAGACACGATACATGAAAAACATTGTGGATACGACTTTTATCTAGTAATTCCAACCCATAAGCTACATGACTGATTTTTTTGTTAATTTGATATTGTACATAAAATTTCGGAGCTAATCTATTCTTTCCTTGATCTTTAAGAGATAACTGTTTGTAGGGTTGAAGTCTCACAAATACCCATTCTCCAACTTCGAATTCTCTTTCTGTTCGGTGTTGATCAGCGTGTTGCTTCATTCTGTTTCTTGTTGTAGCTAAGTTTTTTTTGAGTATTTGAACAACTTTTTGACTTTCGTCTAAAAGATCTTTTATTGATGCAACTTTTGTTTGATTTGTGGCTAACTCTTTCCAAGATGGTGGTTGATATCCATAAAGAGCTTGAAATGGTGTCATTTTAGCCGATGTGTGATATGTGGAGTTATACCACCATTCAGCGAGGTGCAACCATTGAAGCCATTTATTTTTCTTATCAGTGACGAAGCAACGAAGGTAGGTCTCTAAGCATTTGTTGACAATTTCTGTTTGTCCATCTGTTTGAGGATGGTAAGCTGAGCTCATATTAAGAGACGTCTCGATTTGTTTGCAAAACTCCCTCCAAAAGTTCCCTTTAAACTTGACATCTCTATCACCGACGATGACCTTGGGAAAACCATGTAATTTATAAATGTTTTTACATAAGACTTCAGCTATTTGTTTTGCGGAGTCTTTTTTTCTTACTCCCATAAAATGTGCATACTTGGTTAGTCTGTCTACTATCACTAAGATTTTATCTTTTCCTTCTGATATGGGTAATCCTTCAATTCAATCCATTGAAATTTCTTCCCATTTTTGGTTAGGAATAGGTAACGGATGGAGTACCCCGGGTGTTGATATATTTTCACTCTTGTTTCTTTGGCAAAGGTCACATTCTTCTACATATTTTTGAATATCTGTAGTCATCCCTTTCCAAAAGAATGATTGACGAGCATTATAATATGTTTTGAAAAACCCAACGTGACCTGTAGCCGGAGAATCATGAGCTTCTTGAAGTACCTTGGTTTTAAATTTTGAATTGGTATTTAAATAAATTCTTCCCTTATACCATAAGATGTCATTCTTCCATTCAAACTTGGGGTATTGGGTTAAATCATTGATTATGAAACATGTCTTTGTGTTTTTGGCATATTCAATTCGGATTTCGTTGAACCATTCTGGAATTGCTATTGATACTGCAAAAACTTGTGCTTCTTCATCTTTTCGTGAGAGGGCATCAACCACTATGTTATCTTTCCCTCTCTTATGTAATATCTCCATATCAAATGTGACAATTTTTTCTATCCATTTCTGTTGTTCAGTAGTTAATGTTTTTTGTTGTAACAAATATTGTAGGCGATTATGATCTGTACGTATTAAGAACTTGTTTCCCAAGAGATATTGTCGCCATTTGGTTAATGCAGGTATGATTGCAAGCATTTGTTTATTGTATGTGGACTGTAAGCATTCTTTTTTGTTTAGTTTTCTGCTTTCAAATGCTATTGGGTGTCCATCTTGCATCAAGACTGCTCCGATCCCAAAACCTGAAACATCACATTCAATTATGAAGGTTTTGAAAAGTTAGGTGTAGCTAACATGGGGGTTGTGGACATAATTTTCTTTAAATTTTCAAAACATTTTTCAGATTCTTCATTCCATTGGAAGGAGTTTTTCTTTAGGAGATTTGTTAGGGGGGCAGTTAGATGAGCATAGTCTTTGATGAATCTTTGATAGTATCTTGCCAAGCCTAAACATCCTCTTAACTTAGATATACTCTTTGGTCTGAGCCATTCTATAATTGCTTTGATTTTATTTGGATCCACCTTGACTCCCTTTTTGGATATAATGTGACTGAGATACTCTACTT
>JASDQU010817120.1:18776-28876 GCA_032191745.1 Picea mariana | reverse complement strand
TTGACCCAAGACGACATAAATAAAATAACAATATTAATGTAATATGCCCCAATTAATGGGTAATGTGTCACGATTTAGGGCTTAACAACGTTTCTCCAAAATGAGTGGATGATATTAGATCTCATAAACTCATGTAAGTTTCCATAGTTTCACTTTATGTTTATTAATTCACATTAGGGTGAAATTAATGTCACTTTATGACTTAATCACTTTAGACTTAAGTGAATAAAGTCAAAGTGAAATTATAACATAAAGTACAAGCATGAGGGTAATACTTATTAAAATGTTGATGTGCTCGTTTACGATAGACAATCCAATATTGTCTCCAAACCGTAGGCATGTAACCAACCCTTAGCACTTTAACCTTTGACAAAGAGAATGATTCCAGAAAACCACAATATCATCAAAAAAACGTACCTTCTCCAAGGATATCACATCAGAAAGATATACCAAGACCACAGACCAAGAACCAATCACCACTACAGTAGTTGTATCTATCCTCCAGACTTGTGCAACTCTTATCTTGTATGAGAGAGTGAGTGAGTGTGTACAAATGAGTTCAAGTGCCTCCTATTTATAGTGGTTATTGTCACCTATCTAGGCTGAGTTGTCCTTCTAGAAGATAATACTTTAATATTAATTATTTTACTGACCCAACTTGTCTTCTAGGGTTTTTACACATATGTTTAGGATTTCTCTGGCATCTGGAATATTCTATTCTAGTCAATGGTTACACATGGAGGTTAATACTTCCCACGATGCCCATGATATCAACACTCTCTCTTAGATAGGGAGGTATTAACTGTAATGGTCTCAAACACATCCATCCATTTCACATGGTATGCGTAAGGCTCACACAGTCTTGTAGACCATTCTACAGGTAGCATCATCATAGCCACACAAGTTATCTCATGATCACGCAGATCAAGTCACGAGCATCATCATCACTATCAGTATCATCTAGTAGCATCCTAGCATCAAAATATATCATCATCTACATCATCTCTCAAGGCCATACTCCATCAGAGTAATTGGGCATGAAGTTGAACAAGTCATGTGTTGGACTTAGTGTACTCAATAGAGTCTCACATAAGTCACTCACTCAACAGAGTGATATAAGGACCATTCTTCCTATCTTGGTCACTACCTATGACATAGGAAAAATTATTGTCCCAACAAATGTTGAAAGCCAGGCACAAGGACCATTCTTCCCACTCTAGTCACTATTGTAAACTCAAGAAGAATAACTGTCTTGGACCATTTTCTCCCCTCTGACCACCACAGTGAACTCGGGGAGACAGACCATTGTACTTGTCTAGGAAAGTCCCCAGGAGTATGTTGAGGAAACAGTATGGAACACCTTACTCAATCATTTTAGGATCTTGCATGGCTAGGACAAGATAGTTAGGAATGTCACCCAGGATTTATAGCCTCAAAAACATTCACTCAATCCGCAAGTATTAATTACAAGGATTAATACTGGTTTTATAATTTATGTTGCAATGTAAAATAAAATTCATATTAAGCTACTGGAGTATATACAAATTTTACAATAAAGTAAACATGGATATCAAAAGTGAAAAGAGGAACTGAGTCATGAAAACACATGTATGAGACAGAAGAATAATCTTATTTTATTTCATTCTGAGATACCAAAAGTGTATTTCTCTTTACAAACCCCTGCGAGGGTATGGACCAAAGTCAAATTTATTTACAATGGGCACCATACAAAAAGAATCTTACAGTAAAATAACACTGAAATAAATGATATGGATCATCTTGCCACAAACTGCTGCCATTTTGACTCTGCAAGATATCATTTATCAGCCATGAAAATTAATTCACAAACAGACAAGAATACACAGACTATCAAGGATGAATCAACACCTCTAAAACAAGCGGGTAAAAAGTATGATTCAGTCTTGAACCTTGTTGTCTACAATCAGACCTCATTGTCAACAAGAGGATTAGGCTTTCAAGTAAACTCAGAAATGAATGAAAACTGAGACTATCTCATTTAACTCAAGAGAAAACCTTAGTCTTGTTTTTCTCCTTCTATTCTCCTCTTGTATCTTCATCCAATTGAGTTTTTATTCTTTCCCAATTAGTTGAAGTAATTCAACTACTTTCTTTAGATAATTCAAATTGACTTAAAAAATTAGTTTAGGAGAAATAAATAATAATAATATATAAATATGAGTCTTAATTAATAATGACTAAAAGGGTGGGACCCCATGTGACTCCCATCATTTCTTCTTGTTAACCATCAAATACAAAGTATGAAAAATAATAATCATGTAGACCATATAATACCCTTGTAGCTCCCGTGGATATCATTTAAACTGAATATTAAATATCATCCATAATTTATATCATATCTGAAAAAAGAATATATCCACATTATCCGTAAAATATCCAAAAATAAGGCTTGTTATCCAAAATATGTTGAAAACCATTAAACATTGTCCTCGTCACTGAAAATCATAAAAATAAGCATTTAAAAACCATATTTGTTATTTTGTGAGGCATATTTCATTTTCTCATTGTTGTCTCCCTTATTAGACTTTTTTGAAGTAGCCCATGGTTGATTAAACCCTTGGAGTTGTATCTCGTTGATCACATGAGAGAAGTCATCTTTTAAGTGGAGGCGTGAAGACACAAATTTAGAGGACTCAGTGGATGGACTAGAGGGGGAGGCCATTGCTTTTCCTTTATCTATCACAGGTTGCATAATGTCAGTTTTTAATCTCTTTCTAATGTGTGAGGATTGTACTGGTGAAACAACAAGAGCAATTTGAACATTGGGGTTAATTGGTGGTGTTAAAGGCAATGACACAGTGGGCCAACCACGGTGGTGAGAGATAGGTTGGTGGACAATTTATTTCCAACCATCATTTGCAGGGAGCTCGGGCTGCAATGACACATGTGGAGGAACGAGAATGCCAGGAAATTTTTGAGGAGGATGAAATGGGGGTCTGTCAGGTCGGGAGTGCAAGATACCATGGCCAACCAAATTAAAAAAACCATCTTGAAACAGTTAATTCAACTCTTGTGGATCAACATCAAAATGAATAAAAAATCGAGGCCTTCTATGGCCTCGTTGCCAGTTACCCTTGCCTCTGTTATTTCGGTCATTGTTGTCTCTACTGAAAAAATTCATCCTGTAGCAACAATTTGAGAGTCATGAGGTTCTTAATAAACCATACATGAAATTCTACTTACATAAATCAACAGTTGGCTCTAGAATTTACTGCGAGACACATGCAATCCATCCATGAAACGTCATTTATTAATTTCCACGTGAACAGGGAATTGATAGGGTTTATGGGAAATATGAAGGGCTTGTATTTAACGAAAAATCATATCATGGAGGGGGAATAAATATACAGATATTTTTCAAACAATTAATAAAAAAATCAACTGTGTATTTAAAAATATCCAGAACATCAGTCTTCAACCCTTGCCACTATCAACTTCCTTTCATTTCCACACACACTCCTCTTCAAAACAAATTTCACATAACAGGGAATGAATAAGTGAAATTGGGATCGTGAAGGAGGTTTATTTAGCGAAAAAAGGTAGAATTGGGGGGGGGGTATCTCATAGATATTGTTCAAATGATACATAAACCATGCCTTCTCTAACATCAATTCGCAATCAAAATTTCTTACTGTTCAAAAATAAAAAATTTAAACAATACTCTGTTTCCAAAAAAAAAAAAACCCAAAACTGATGTTTTCTTCTCAAAAATGATCACTTGCCTTAGAAATGTATTACACAGTAACCAATTTCCTAGAAATAAAAATAACCATAATAAAAATACTTCATGTACATAACGGAATTGAAAATTTAACAGCATCATAATCACCAAAGGAAATACAACAACAATGTTGAAGTGGGAAGGCTACAACCATAATATCAAAATCAGCAAAGTCCTCAAAACCCACAGGGTCCCGTGAAGTGCCCCAAAACAATCATTGTATATAAGCATAATTTTAATTGAACCACATCTCATCAAACTTCCTCATCCTATTTCATTATGTTTCGTAGACTTCATTTGAGCATCATATAACTTATAAACAGGTGCCCTTTTAATTACAATAAAATATGGCAAGTTTATATTATAACAATAATTCACACATTGCTATCGACCTCATAACTTTATATGGACAGACTGTAACTTCAAGCAAATAAGTGACTCCAACACTTCCTCCATACTTGCATAGCAAGTGACCAATCAAAAACCCGCACTCAAACAAAATAACACGAAATGTGTTTTAATCAAATTATGGGTAAGCAATGCTTTCATGATAATTCATAGGATTCAACACAACAGTGGACAGTAGGTGGCAAAAGAAAGTGAGCCGACAACCAGAGGATTTGGTCAGAAAAGAGCATGAAAAAGTCTACTCACCACACAATATTCCACATTAATACTCACAGAGTCGGGATTATGGCGCGGGCGTGTTAGCCATGAAGACCAACAATCTTAACATATAGCCAGAGTGTCCACAAAAACCCACAGGCAAGAGGTAGAGAGAACCTGTTTTCGAAGAGGGAAGAAAACCCAAAACAAGGGACCAGAGGCAAAGCAAGCCCGGAAGTATCCCTCAACCACATTCTTTTTATAGCAAAATTGCGAACAACTACAACAGTAAAAGACACCCACGACTCTTTAAATTCCAATGGTCTCACAACAACAACCACAAGAAACCAAAACTTGAAAATCAACCAGCACAGTTCGAATTCATTTTAACAGCTTTGGAAATACACAGACCATGAGAAAACAAGAGCCAACTATTGACTTAAAGAGAAGAGAGAATGTTCATGGATGGCGGAGCAAGAAAACCCCATACTTGTGTAAAATATTGCTTAAGTAGAAAATACCAACTTGTATACCTCCTCCACGACTAAGCAAAGCGGAGCAACAACAACCAATAGAGAAAAGATGATTTTGAGTGACGTGCATTTATTGCACATCACTTCTTCCTTCACATTGCATTCATGGCTAGTATGATCCAAGCCCATTATATATCTCATCACTCTTCCTCATTCAAATCAATTAATGCAGGAAACTATACCACAGTTTCCATATGTTTCAATTTAACGATGTGCCAACCCTTGTCACTATCTCCATTTCACATATAACAATTTGCTAGGGATACAACCAATCTTGCAATTAAACCAATGCTCACAACAATTGCTTAAAAACTCCAATGTGACATAACTCAAATATTTTGTTGGGGACAACATATTCCAACATGGCTTCCAATTCAAATAATGTGTGTACCCTTGTAGTATGGCGTCGCCACATCACACATATAACTTAAGTATGGATTTTAGGTCATGTCTCAAAATAAATGTAACATAATAATACTTGTGAGTTTCATATAAAAAAATACCATTCCCTTTTAAATCATATCGCCCTTATCATCATATTTGATTAATCATTCTGATAGATATTTTAAATGCAAAGCAATTGTAGGGCTCATCTCAGCCAACTCATAAGCATGTAAAGCATAATTGTTGTTTCTTCGTCATAGTCACAAAAGTTTCACTAGAGGTCCCACCCATTAGTACTAAATATATTTAAATAATAAGTCATAAGGCGTTTGCAACCATTTGCAAGAAGGTACCCTATGTTGTGTTTTTGAGCATCAACAAACTGGTGACTCCACACGGTAATCTGTTTCCGACAGATTAAGAACTCAAAATATTAAGTTTCACAGATCAACGAACATAGATCAAAGAATTATTGACCAGAATGATTATGCAACATGGGGAAAAAGATGGCTTAAGGGGAAAAATGATCTGGGACTTTGGGAATAACTCATGAAAAGTGTTACGTATGAGGGGGTTTGGTACTATATGCATAACATTTGATCGGTCACAGTAAAAGTGTTTCTTGTTTTAAGGAGAAATTTTCTGGTATGCTCTTTTGACTCTTGGGATGGAAGGAAGAAAGGGCTAGTAGAAAGTAGGGAAGAAAACCAAATCATCTATCTAACAGCAATACTGGAAGCAAAAATCAATTTTAGTGATTTCTAAAAGGAGGACATCATGACATCTCTATAAATTAATTGTTATTGATCAACAATACTTACAGAATGGCATCGTTGTGGCGAAATAGATCCAAATAATATTTCTAATTAATAAAAAGAACACAACAGAAACTGACAAAACAAAGCAAAATAAAACAATGAAACATAAAGCTATATACAATAGTGATTTCCACATGGCGTTTATCAATCAAGTTTGTTCCACATAATGTTTCAAGTGGGAATTTTTTTTACTATAGGAAAACAATCGCCCTTCCAAATATTTTAAAAGATAAGAGTTTGCGCCTAGGACAAAAGCGATTTTGAAAGGACCTAGCCATAATTTATGAAACTCCAAATGTCTTCCTCTGTCAGCATGGGTAGAGTCCCAAAGAAAGACTTTCTCATTTACTTTAAATCTGACAACTTTTGCACGTTTGTTAAAATACCTCTTCATAGTTAGTTGTCTCCTCTTTATGTTTTCCAAGGCAAACATTCTTTGTTCTTCTAAGGCTAATAGTGCATTTATCCTTTGAGAGACATTGGAAGAATTTAATTCTTCGATCTGAAGCATCAGAAATAGGGAAAAAAGTTCCATCTCAGTAGGAAGAATGGCTTATTTACCATAAACAAGCTGAAAGGAAGTGCACCATGTGCTTACCTTGGTGGTAGTGTGATCTTCCCTATTGAAATAATGTAACTGCAAAGTGTATTCTAATTATTATTATGGTATTATTAATTAGATCAATCCCCTATTGCGGATTGATCATGTCAGCTATTGTAAAAGACCAAATCCCCTTTTGTGGATTGGTTAAAGTATAATTGTAATAGGCAGAATAAGAAGTCGTCCCCAAAATATATTAAAGAGTCCCCAAAATATATTAAAGGTGGTTATAACCACCCAGAAGAAGAAGTCAGCCCTGCCAATGAAGAGACACTTCCACACGTGCCAGAATTATATAAATAAGGAGGCTAGCGCCTCACTTAGACACACTCACTTGTTCATTGAGAGAAAATTTTTGGAGCTGCAGTTGGAGAAGAGAGAGAGAGGCGCATTCTTGGGAGAGGACTTTATGTATTTGTTTGAGTTATCTCTTGGCATTGTATTGGCTATCTATAATAAGGAAGTTTTGTTGGGTTTTCTCCCACATGAGGGTTTCCTAGGATAAATGATGTGTCTCTTGTGATTGTGTATTTCTCAGTGATCCTATCTTATGCTATTGTTATCTAGTAAAATTCAAAGAACTCTAATAATAACTTAAACCTTAACATGGTATCAAATCTAAGATTAAGAGAGCATCTTTCACAAGAGAAAAGTGAAAAATGCCACTGTTGTCATACATGCAAATTAGGGATTTTGTTGATGAAGTATTTCATCCCTAAAACCATCTAAAAAAGTGTGCCCTTCCTCAAGGATCACATTGGAATCCTCGGTGCAAATTTTCAATGGCTAGATCTCTTGGAAAGTGAAACCCTAGTTTCACAAAGTACTAGAAGTACCAAAAAACTAGAGTACCAGAAGTACCAGAAGTACCAGAGTACCAAAGGTACCAGAAAACTAGAAGCACCAGTCCAGAAATCCGCAGATCAAGTTTGGAGGGGTAAAAGTTGGATTTTCTCAGATCCAAACACACCAGGCTACTCACCTCAGCCAAGCGCACCTCCTGTTGNAAGATGGAAGGTGTGGAAAAATTTCTTGCCTGGAAGTATAGGATTGGTCTCATTCTTGAAGAGAATGACCTAGCAAGATTTGTCAAAGAAGAAGTACCGGAACCCGACGATGCTACAGAAAAAGCAAAGCATCAAAAGGACACAACCAGAGCCAAACGAACCATTGCAGATTCAATCAAAGATCACTTGGTCCCTTATGTGTCATAAAAGAAGACTCTGAAATAAATGTTTGATGCCCTAAGTAGACTATATCAAGGAAAGAACGTAAATTGGAAGATGAATCTAAGAACTCATCTCAAGAATACAAGGATGCAAAGAGGAGAATCAATCCAAGAATATTTCTCTAGAATATCCCAATTCAAAGAACAACTAGAAGCGATCAGAGATGCTATAGATGAAGAAAAACTTATAATGAAGGCCCTTAATGGTCTCACAATACCTTGGGATGCATTCATCTAAACGATTTGTGCCAGAATGGATAAACTAAAGTTTGATGGTCTATGGGAAGAATGCATTCAAGAAGAAACAAGAGTAGCTAACTGAGAGGCTTTACTAGCAAGAGATGAATATCAAGCCATAGCTACTAACACCAAAGGAGGAAGAAAGAAGTCTTACTTACAGAAAGAAACTCATAAATAATCTCACCCCCAAAACAAACTCAGTCATAAAGAATCTCATCCAAAGAGATTCCATAAGAAAGGACGACAAAAGGAAAGAGATTACTCATTTGTCCAATGTTATCATTATGACAAGATGGGACATATTGCAAGATATTTTCCAGCAAGACGAGAAGAATACAAGAGGAAAATTAAGAGGCACCATGCCCATGTAGTTGAAGATGAAGATCCACCCGCAAAGATGTTAAGAGAACAAATTAAAGACTATGTCTTAATCTCGGCCCTCTCAGGATCGGTAACACCTAGAGAGGACACTTGGCTCATTGATAGTGATTCCTCCAAGCACATGACAGGACAAAGAGATATTCTCTCTTACATTTCAGAAAATAATTTTTCTCAGAGAGTGACACTTGGAGATGATTATCAATATCCCATCAAGGGAGTGGGAGAATCAAACTACAAACTTAATTCAAGGAATTCGATGAAGATGAAGGACACACTCTATGTACTAGGTTTTACAAAGAACCTACTCTCCATATCATCTTTAGAAAATAAAGACTTTTGAGTTCCCTTTATAGATGGAGAAGTTCTTATGTGGGCTAAAGGAGAAACCACAAAAGAAGCAATCATCATTGGAAAAGAAGAAGGTGGCTTGTATAAGCTAAAGGGTCACTCAGAAGTTGCCATGACCCACACTATTGAGAATCCATGTGAACTTTGGCATAGAATATTGGCCCACATCAACTACAAGGTGCTACCATACGTATGCAAAGCAGTCAAAGGTCTACCAGAATTCAAGGTTGACAATGAAGGCATGTGCAATGGATGTGCACAAGGGAAGAACATCAAAAACCCTTTTTCGAAGAGAGACATCAAAGCAGAAGGAGTCCTAGAACTCACTCATTCATATGTGTGTGGCCCAATTCCATCATCCTCCATTAGTGGGTATGTATACTATGTATATTTTATTGATGATTATTCTCGTAATACTTGGGTGTACTTTTTGAAATCAAAAGATAAAGTGTTCAGTAAATTCAAGGAATTCAAAGCCTTGATAGAGAATATTTCTGAAAGAAAGATCAAGATACTCAGGTCAGATAATGGAGGAGAATAAACCTCAAAAGAGTTTTTGAACTTATACAAATATGTTGGGATCAAGAGGGATCTCACCACTCCCTACAATTCTCAACAAAATGATGTAGTAGAAAGAAAGAACAGAACGATAATGGAATCAATGAAGACCATGATCCATGATCAAGATCTTCCTATGTGTTTATGGGTAGAAGCAATAATGACAGTCATATATGTGCAAACTCGATTGTCCCATAGTGCACTTCGGTTCAATACCTCGGAAGAGATGTTCACTGGAGAGAAGCCATAGGTAAGCCATCTCAAAATATTTCGCTGCCCAATATTTATACATATTCCGAAAGAAAAGAGAAACAAGTTGGACCCTTCAGGAAAAAAGGGAATATTTGTAGGATACTGTGAGGTCTCCAAGGCCTTTAGGATTTATATACTAGGTCACCATCACATTGAGATCAGAAGGTATGTGACCTTTGATGAAGATGCATCGCTCAAGAAATAGAGAAGATGTCATCTTGAGGAAGTATATGAAGAGGAACCTGTAGCTCCCAGAGTTGCATAATCAATGAGGGAGGTTCCCAGAGCTACGGAATTAGTGAGGGAAGTCATAACTTCCCCTGATGAGGAAATTCTAGAAGATCATGACATAGTAGAATTTCAAGAACCTCCTTAGATGACGATCTCCCAT
>JASDQU010817120.1:6850-18726 GCA_032191745.1 Picea mariana | reverse complement strand
CTCCCTACAATTCTCAACAAAATGATGTAGCAGAAAGAAAGAACAGAACGATAATGGAATCAATAAAGACCATGATCCATGTTCAAGATCTTCCTATGTGTTTATGGGTAGAAGCAATAATGACAGTCATATATGTCAAACCCGATTGTCCCATAGTGCACTTCGGTTCAATACCTCGGAATAGATGTTCATCGGAGAGAAGCCAGAGGTAAGCCATCTCAAAATATTTCACTGCCCAGTATTTATACATATTCCGAAAGAAAAGAGAAACAAGTTGGACCCTTCAGGAAAAAAGGGAATATTTGTAGGATACTGTGAGGTCTCCAAGGCCTTCAGGATTTATATACCAGGTCACCATCACATTGAGATCAACATGTATGTGACCTTTGATGAAGATGCATCGCTCAAGAAATAGAGAAGATGTCATCTTGAAGAAGTATATGAAGAGGAACCTGTAGCTCCCAGAGTTGCAGAATCAGTGAGGAAAGTCATAACTTCCCCTGATGAGGAAATTCTAGAAGATCATGACATAGTAGAATTTCAAGAACCTCCTTAGATGACGATCTCCCATAAGAGAAAGCCATCTTGGGCTAGAGAGATTATTCAAGATGGAGAGAAGTATGGGGTTACCGAAGGAACCATGAGACAGGTTAAGAGACCTAATCAATTCTCCAGTTATATGGCTTTGATGTGTGATCTCCTAGAAAAGGAGCCTACTTTCTTTGAAGAAGCCATTCAAAAGAAAGAATGGGAAGATGCCATGACAGAGGAATACCAATCCATAATAAAGAATGATGTATGGGAAATAGTTCCCAGATCAAAGAGTAAGGATGTGGTATCTTCCAAATGGCTCTTCAAAATAAAACATGCTACTGATGGAAGTATTGAGAAGTATAAAGCAAGATTTTTCGCTCATGGATTTTCTCAAAAGGAAGGCATTGACTATGAAGAGACATTCTCTCATGTCGCCAGATACACTTCAATCAGAACCATCATATCCCTTGTAGCTAAGATGAAATGGAATTTTCACTAGAAGGACGTAAAGACAACTTTCCTAAATGGTGTCATTGAAGAAGAAGTGTATATAGAGAAACCTCAAGGATTTGAAGTTGAAGACAGGAAGACTCATGTCTACAAATTGAACAAGGCTCTATACGGATTGAAGCAAGCTCCTAGATCTTGGTATGGCAATATAGACAGTTTTCTAACGAGCTTGGGATTTACGAAGAGTAAAGAAGATTCTAACCTCTACTTCAAGGTTATGAACGATGAGTCACTGATATTGTTGTTGTATGTGGATGAATTATTCTTAACTGGAGAAGAAAATCTCATCACCAAATGTAAGAAGAAGATTGCCTCAGAATTTGAGATGAAATACCTTGGCCTAATTTCTTAGGTCTTGAGGTATGGCAGATCCCAGAGAGAATCTTCCTTAACCAAGGGAAGTATACAATCGAAATCCTGAAGAGATTCGACATGTTGGAGTGAAAGTTCATGAATACACCCATGGAAGCGAAGCTGAAGCTACTGGTCAAAACTTCGTCAGAATTGATTGATGTCACACTGTATAGACAGATCATTGGATCGTCGATGTACCTGATGAACACCAGACCAGACATTTGTTTTGTCATGAACACCTTGAGTCATTTTTTGGTAGAACCTAGACATGTTCACCTAGTTGTTGTAAAACATGTGGTGAGGTACCTTAAGGGTACATTAGATTTTCGTCTCAGCTATGATGGAGATCATGATTTCACACTGAGTGGGTACACTGATTCATATTGGGCTAGAAGTGTCTCTAACAGGAAGAGCACTTTAGGATGTTGTTTTAGTTTGGGATCATCCATGATCTCATGGAAGAGTAGGAAGCAACCTAGCATTTCTCTCAGTACAACGGAAGCAGAATAGATTATTGTGCGTTCTGCCAGCTACAAAGTTGTATGGCTTCATAAGTTATTGACTAGTCTATTCGACCTAGAGATGGAAGCAACCACGATCCTATGTGACAACCAAAGCTACATAAAAATGATAAAGAATCATATATTTCATGACAAGTTGAAGCACATAGAGATCCAATACCATTATATCTGTGACATGGTGCAGAGAGGAGCCATAAAGCTACAATATGTTAGCATGGATGAACAGGTTGTTGATGTGTTCACCAAGCCTCTATCTCGTGTAAGGTTTGAGAACTTTCGAGATAAGCTTGGTATAGTCCGAAAGGACCTCCCTCGAAAGGGGGAGTAGTGTTGTGTTGAGATATATCTAGTACTGTGCTTCTAGCCTAATCGTTGCGACGTAAAGACAATCTAGTTGTTGTGTTGAGATATGCTTAGCACTGTGCTTCTAGCTTAATTGTTGTGACATAAAGCCAGTCTAGTACCATGCTTCTAGCTTAATTGTTGTGACGAAAAGCAAGCCGAGTATTGTGCTTCCAGCTTAATTGTTGTGACAAAAAGCAAGCCGAGTATTGTGCTTCCATCTTAATTGTTGTGATGAAAAGAAAGCCGAGTATTGTGCTTCCAGCTTAATTTCTATGACGAAAATAAATCTGAGTATTGTTCTTCCAGCTTAATTGTTGTGACGAAAAGAAAGCCGAGTATTGTGCTTCCAGCTTAATTGTTGTGATGAAAAGCAAGCCGAGTATTGTGGTTCCAACTTAATTGTTGTGATGAAAAGCAAACTGAGTATCGTGCTTCTAGCTTAATTGTTGTGATGAAAATCAAGTTGAGTATTGTTCTTCCAGCTTAATTGTTGTGATGCAAAGCCAACCTAGTACTATGCTTCCAGCTTAATGGCTATGACATAAAGCCAGTCTAGTATTGTCATTCCAGCTTAATTGTTGTGTAGTGTGCCAGCCTCATGCTATGATGATGAGCCAGCCTCGTGCTGTGATGATGGGACCAGCCTCGTGTTGTGATGATGATGTATTAGTTTTATACTAATCCATATTGATGTAGATGATGATTTCATTCCACTGAGAATGACAATGCTGCCGATGAGAAAACTTCCGATGATTTATAGATATGCTAGTCAGTGTTCCAAGATGATATTGATGATGTTGTCCTCTCACCCACCCGATGTTTTTGATGATGTTGTCCTCTCTCTCGCCTGATGTTGTTGTAAAATACCCTTCTTGTTAAGGGGGAGTGTTTAAATAATGTAACTGCAAAGTGTATTCTAATTATTATTGTGGTATTATTCATTAGATCAATCTCGTGTTGCGGATTGATCATGTCGTCTATTGTGAAAGACCAAATCCCCTTTTGTGGATTGGTTAAAGTATAATTGTAATAGGTAGAATAAGAAGTCAGCTCCAGAATATATTAAAGAGGCCCCAGAATATATTAAAGGTGGTTATAACCACCCAGAAGAAGAAGTCATCCCTGCCAGTGAAGAGACACTTCCACACGTGCTAGAATTTTATAAATAAGGAGGCTAGTGCCTCACTTAGACACACTCACTTGTTCATTGAGATACAAGTTTTGGAGCTGCAGTTGGGGAAGAGAGAGAGAGAAAGGTGCATTCTTGGGAGAGGACTTTATGTATTTGTTTGAGTTATCTCTTGGCACTGTATTGGCTATATATAATAAGGAAGTTTTGTTGGGTTTTCTCCCCCATGAGGGTTTCCTAGGATAAACGATGTGTCTCTTGTGATTGTGTATTTCTCAGTGATCCTATCTTATGCTATTGTTATCTAGTGAAATGCAAAGAACTCTAATAATAGCTTAAACCTTAACATTCCCAAAGGGCATAGGTGAGGAGGGTGTGCCACTGATGAGGCTTATCTTCAATGACCATATTTATGATCCTAACCAGATTTTTGTTAGTAGACTTGGCTTGCCCATTTCCTTGAGGGTAATAACCTGAGGAAGTGAAATGTTTGACTCCCAATTTAGCAAGAAATTGAGTCAATTTTGTGGAAATAAAAGAGGGACCATTGTTTGTAATAATATCTAAGGAATTCCAAATATGGAGAAGATATTAGTTTCCAAGAAAGAAATTACATGTTCATCATGTGAGTGCCGAAGAGGGACAACTTCAGTCCACTTAGGGAAATAATCAGTGGTTGTCAAAATAAAAACTTTCCCTGCTGAAGATAGAGGATTAATATGACCAATAAATTCTAGACCCCGTTTCAAAAAAGGAAAATCAGGGAGGACAAGTTGAAAAGGCATAGAAGAAAGATGTTCTTTCCCAGTGAATTTTTGGCACTTGTCACAAGATCTTGCAAATTTATAAGAATCTTGAAAAATTGAAGGCCAATAATAACCATTTCTGATGATTTTAAAAGCAATAACTTTAGCAGAAAAGTGGCCACCAACGTGAATAACAGAATCTGAAGATCCATGAGTTTCATGTAATAATTTATGTGCTTCATCATTATTCACACATCAAAGTAATATACCATCAGGAGACCTCTTGAACAAAATGTCTCCTAAAATAATATATCTGAAAGATTCAAGATGGAGCCTTCTCCTTTGATGAGTATCTAAGTCATCTGGGAATTTCTGATATTGCAAATAATACACCAGATTTTTATACAAGGGATGTTCATCTATAGAAAGGTCTTGACTCTCAATATAAAACAGTGTTGAAAGAGGATTATCTTGATCGTCAATTTCTTCACTTACTTCATCATGTTGAGCTAAGTGAAGGGCTAAGTCTTGTCCCTTAATTTTTTTCAAAGTCCTGATAGTTAAATCATGCTCTTGGATTTTGGCAAGCCAATGTGCAAGCTTCCCTAAAATATAATTTTGTGAAAGCAAAAACTTGACAACATGCAAATGGACTTTTACATGCGTGTGCTTGCCTAGGATAAAGTGGTGAAATTTATCTACATCTTTAACAAGAGCAAAGGCATGTTTCTAAATATAAGAGTACTTGAACTCATCACATGATAAACTTTGGCTCATGTAAGCTACAGGTTTTTCATTATTCTGGTCATCACATTGTAAGAGAATAGCAGAAACTTAGTGTATATGATAAAATCTTTCTCAAAGTCCAGTTTCGCCAGAACCGGTGTGGAAATAATTGTCTTCTTAATCCTTACGAAAACGTTTTCGATGTCATTTGTCCAAGAAAAAGGGCGATCTTTCTTTAGAATATTATGGATCGGTTTAACCATTAAGGAAAAATCAAGAATAAACCTATGAACGAAGTTGATAATGCCCATAAAGGCTTGAACTTCCTTTTTGGAAGTGGGGGCAGGAAGGTTCAAAATAGAAGCAATCCTTTCAGGATCTATGCTTATTCATGAATCAGAAACGATATGTCCAAGGAGCTTTCCATCGGTGATGCCAAAAACAGATTTAGAAGGATTTAAGGAAATGTCAAATTTTCTGCATCGCATGAGAACTTTTCTGAGATGACCAAAGTGATATGATCGATTCTTTGAATAGATGGTCAAATCATCAAGATAAAACTGGATAATATTACCAATCAAATCGTCAAAATCAATTTGCATAGATATCTAGAAAGTGCCACCTGCATTAGACAAGCCAAAAGTCATGTGTTCATAAGAAAATGTTCCCCATCGTGTAGTAAAGGTGGTTTTGTATCTATAAGTCCTTTTCACCTTGATTTGATTATATCCAGAGAAACCATCAAGTAAGGACAACATGTGTGACCCTATAACTTGTTGCAAAATCATTTCCATATTAGGGAGAGGAAAATGATCTTTAACACTTTCTTTATTCAATGCATGAAAATCAATGCATAATTGAATCTGACTAGTGGTCTTCCTAACAAGAATTAAATTTGAAACCCACTCAAAAACTTTAACTGGAAAGATTATACCAACTTTCAAAAGTTTTTCCAACTCCTTTGTAATAGTATTTTCAAGTGTGGGGTTAATGGGTAGTTGTTTTTTCCTAACTGGTTTTATCTCTTCCTTGATAGGAATGGCATGTTGTATGAGAGCAGGATCAATACAACGAAGATCCTCGTATGACCATGCAAAAACATCATGAAATTCACGTAATAGTTATGTGAATTTCACGTTTTCTTCGTCGGAACATTGGGCACCTATTTTAACCATCTTTGGAGATTCAGAGGTCCCAAGGTTCAAGGAAATGGTATCACCCACTTTCCTTTTTGACTCCTCTTCCTTACATGTTTCTTTGTTGCTAACATCACTCAACGAAAATGAACTCCCAAGAGGATTCAAGCCTTTTGGAAATTTCTCATCTTCCATAGATATGATTTCCTTAGGGTTAAACGGTTCATTTTGTATGAAAGCATAGATGCCTTCATCATTAGGGAAAACCTACCATGATTCTACATTATCTAGAATGTGAGGACGATATAAAGATTGAAAAGTACAATCAGGCCTTTGAGGTAGAAGTTTTCGAGTAGGGGATGCCGCAAATACAACTCACCTATCAACCATTGAATTAAGTTCCCTCTTAACATGAGTGATTTTAAATGATAGCAAATTCGAGATAAGCACCCAAACGGCTTGGGTATAGTGTTTCATCAACTTATTGCTAGGAGAGTAGATTTTACGCGCAAGGTTTACAACAAGTTCAAAATCACCAAAAACTGTAAGGTGGTCATAACCAAGGTTATAAGCAATTTCGATGCCTAGCAGTAAGGCTTCAAATTCAGTGATATTGTTTGTGCAAACAAACTCTAACCTACAAGAAACGTTGTGGATTTTACCTATAGGTGAGTACAAGATGATGCCAACTCCATTACCTTCGTTTGATCATGAGTCATAGAAATGCATGTGCCACATACCACCTTCTAAATCAATTTGCTCTAAGGTTGTGTCACCCTCTATTAGGGACCTAACCCTCATGTAGGTAGAACAATATATTTGGATGTAATAAAGGTCAATATTAATAAGGCCTTGCAAAAAAGTAGAATAAGTCGAATGTAAGAAGACATAATAGAAGCTCCTGCTTATAGAAGGATCTTCTTCTAGATGGTTCTTTTGATAGACATATTTAGTATAAATAGGAGTCGAGGATATGAAAACCCTAGCTTGGATATTGTTTTAATAGAGCTCTGCTCAACTGGAGGTTTCCCCCTCGAAGAGGCCTGTGAACATTGCTCTCAGTAATCGAAGTGCTCTTTCTGGTGTTATTTTGTTATCATTTCAGTATTATTGTGGTGTTATTCTGGTTATATTGTTGTTTATCTTCCATTTCTAGAATTTTATTTATGGTCTGCATACTTTTTATATTTGGAATATTACAAGTGGTATTAGAGCACTTTCCTCGACATAAATTGTGGGTTAAATTTTTTTTCAGGGTAGAAACGTATTCCGACGTCTTTAAGCCACAGAGATCTATCATTACGCACATAAACCCTTGGTTGAGGGATTCATACACTCAGGAAATACAAGTGGTACTTAAGCACACATCTATTGGCCACCCTTATAACCTCTGTTGGTACCCCTTCAAGTGGTAGCGCATCAGAAAGCACCTGTGTATGGATCGACCTACATTTCTTGAAGCCCTCTTTATATAAATTTATCAATCGCCTGACTGTTATAGTTCCACCGAGAACAACACTCGGGAAGATACTCTCTAGTACCTAGGTAGTTGTGTAGTATGGTTAGGGGCACGGTCTAGCCTCCTTAGTTGGTGCCCTGGGATATTGGGTTGAGTATTACTGTTGGACCCCACACGTATATCCGAGAGCTATACCATAGGGAAAACCCTTGTCTGTAGAGCCCTTGAATACCTAACCCTTGGGGATGGAAACAAAAAAATTAAAATAGACAAGATTTATTGCCGTGCAACTGTGTTCAGGTTGCCAAATCATTACACATTTCTCCCTGGTTAATAATTTGGGCATTTCATCACTGCAGTATTCTTTAGACTAGAGTATAACTCTGCTGGTGTAAAAAAAAAATATGGAAATTTTTGCACCATTATTTGAGACCTATTCCATCGGATTTATCTCTTCTCCCTTATCACATTCATACATATCATTTTTCATCAAAAATTTTGATCCCACCAGCCCCGTTTTGGTTCCCTCGTCATCATGGCCCATACCTGTAGACAAGACTTGGAAGCTATCTTCATTACATTTCAATCTAATTTCACAGAGACCCAACAAGAAGTGAAACAACTCAGTGCCAATGTTGCCACCATTAATACAAACATGCAGTCCTCCATCGCCGCCTCAATCAAGGAACTCAAACAAGACATGACTACCCAACTTGAATCTATTGTTTCGATGATCTACACCAAGCTTCATATCGCTGCAGATAACTCCTTATCTGACCCACCTCCACATACCAAAGCTAAAACTTCCTCTCATTCCCATAATTTTCATCACCATCACTTTCAGCGTGACCTATGCCTTTCACGGGTGGATGTGACCAAATTTCATGGATTTTGATCCCACTGGTTGGGTAACCCAATTGGAACATTATTTCTCTTTATACGACATTACAGATGACTTGGAAAAACTCTGGTACGGTGTTCTCCATCTAGATCAAGAACGTTGGTAATGGTGGCAATGGAAAAAAACTTCCTGTCAAGGGTATATTGCTTGGACACACTTTGTGGCAAAGATTTATGAATGCTTTGACACTGACACCAACCATTTAGGTCGTTTGACAAAGTTGAAACAATCCAGAACAATGGAAGACTTTATAGCTACTTTTGAGTGCCTGGCTTTTCGGACAAAGGGCATGTCTGATGCCTTTTTGCGAGAATGTTTTATCAGTGGCCTCAAGGATGAGATTCATGCCCATGTCCTCATGGCTCGGCCTCAGAGTTGGGTGGATGCTACTAAAAGAGCTAAAGAAGCACAACAGGTTGTATCTTCTCAAAACCAGAAACCCTCCTTTATTCCTCGTACTAAACCAGTAAATCCCACTACCCCCTCCGCTCCACTAAAGATCCAAAAATTGACCAGGGCTGAAATGGTTGAACACCAACTCAAAGGCCTATGTTATAATTGTGATGAAAAATATTTTCTAAGCCACAAGTGTAAGGAACAAAATCTTTTTATGGCCATCTCGGAGGATATTTTGGAAGAGGATGTTGAAACTCCCCTTGTGTTTGAGTCACCTAAAACCACTGACATAACCCCTCTCTCATACCCTCCTGAAGTAGAACCGGTCATTTCCCTAAATGTTCTCACTGGCTTCTCTGCTCCCCAAACCCTCAAGCTAATCAGTTACATCAAGCATAGGAAGGTCAACATTCTTGTTGATAGTGGAAGCACCCATAATTTTATTCATTGCTGCATTGCCCAAGAAAATCATTGTTATATCCATGCAGTCAATAATTTCCAAATCATGATTGCCAATGGTAGCTCCATGAAATGTGGAGGGCGTTGTGAAAATGTGCGTCTCCAAATTGGTGACTACCACCTAAAATCTCATATTTTTGCTATCGACATGGGCGGTTGTGACATTGTGTTGGGTGCAGATTGGCTAAGGACTTTGGGTCCCATTCTCATGGAATTTAAGGAATTAACCATGCAATTTGACCAGGAGGGTCAACATTATAAGTTCCAAGGCATCACCATTGGTTCAGCTGAGATCATTAGTTCCCATCACATGGAAAAACTGCTCAAAAAAGGTCATTCTAGTGTTATTTCCCAACTCCATGCCATACAAGCAACTGAGACACCCTCGGTGCCACAAGACCTCCAATCCATCCTCTCTAAACATCAAGTGGTCTTTTCCACTCCCCAGAGACTCCCTCCTTCCCGTGGTGTTCATGATCATTCCATTCTCCTTGTACCAGGAAGCCTTCCTCCCAAGATCCATCCCTATCATCACCCCTTTTCCCAAAAAAATGAAATTGAGAAAATGGTTCAGGAACTCCTTAACGCAGGCGTTATCCGCCCTAGTACGAGCCCCTACTCTTCTCCTGTGGTCATGGTCCTAAAGAAATAATTTTATTGGCGAATGTGTTCTGAATTTCGTGCCCTCAACAAACTCACTATTAAAGACAAATTTCTCATTCCTGTCATTGATGGCCTCTTGGATGAATTGAGTGGTGCCTAGTTCTTTACTAAACTTTATCTTCGTTCTGGCTACTACCAGATACGTATGAAAGAGGCAGACATTCCTAAGACTAACTTTAGAAATCATGAGGGCGCATGCCCTTTGGCTTGTGTAATGCCCCCTCCACCTTCCAAAGCCTCATGAATCATGTATTTCATCCTTTTCTCCGTCATTTTTTCTTAGTTTTCTTTGATGATATCCTCATCTATATCAAAACCTAGACAAACCATCTTTCTCATGTGGATCAAGTTCTCCATCTACTCTCTCAACACCAACTTTTCTTGAAACAATCTAAATGTGCTTTTGGTGCCTCAAAAGTCGAGTACTTGGGTCATTTGGTTGGCAAGGATGGCATCAGGGTGGATCCTAAAAAGGAAGCTATGCAAGACTAGCCTTACCCAAAGACTCTCAAAATATTACATGGATTTCTAAGCTTAACAGGTTATTATCGCAAGTTTGTTAAGAATTATGGAAATATTGCAGCACCTCTCACTACACTCCTAAAAAAGAACTCTTCCACTTGGACTCTAGTAGTTTCTCAAGCTTTTCCAACCTTGAATATGGCCATGTGTGTTAGAATATAATGGATGTGATCGTTTAACCATATACAATATCACTATTGTCACCCAACCATAGGCCGAAGCCACCTCCTAGCACCTTAGCCTTGACAGAGAATCATTCCAGAAGCAAACCCTAGGCTAGATAGCCCAATAAAGGTGGTGCAACTTTCTCCAAGGATAATGCACCAAGAAAGAGTAACAAGAGCTATTCAGAGAGTCCAAAGCATAACCAAGAGAGAGTCCGAGCCAAAACCGAAATCTGCTAATTGCAGCAGCTGCAACAACAACTCTCCTCCAGACTTGCGCATAAATTGGCCAACTGCAGTGCGCACAAGTGTTGCTTCTGCAGTTCTGAGAATCCTGGTCAGAATGAAGATTTTCCTCCTGTATTTATAGTATTTCTGGCTGACTGCCTGGGCCAACTTCTCATCCTGGGTACTAATTCTTTAGTATATAATATTTCCTTTAGCTGACTTCTTCTCTTGGAGGCTAATAACCTAATACAAGGCAATCTCTTGAGCTGACTTGTCTTCTAGGGTTATTAGCCAACTAGTTGGGGTTTCTTCTTGCTTCCCAGAATATTCTATTCTCATCAGGTTTACATGTGGAGGTAAACACCTCCCACATATACCATAATATCAACACTCCCTCCTAGCTAGGGAGGTAATTAAGGTAATAGTCTTGAGCACAAAGATACCATTTACTTGGTAGCATAAACATAGTCATATAGACTATCTCATGATTAGATCATGAGCACCATCATCACTATCAGTGTCATCAACTGCAACATCTCTCGAAACCATACTCCATATGAGTAATCAGACATGATGCTAGATAAGTCACTCACTCCATAGAGTGACACAAGAACCATTCTTCTAATCTGGACATATGTCCTAGAAGAATAAATGTCCTAGACCATTTTTCGTTAGGGGAATATTTGTCCATTGATCATCCATCTAGCTGGTAATCATTTCCAACACTACTGATAGTCTTCAAGGAAATCAAAAAAATGTCACTCAATAGAACACAACTGTGTCTATCCATAGTAGTACACAACTACAATCTAGTGGTACACTGCCATACCAAGTAGCACAAAGATACTTGATCAGTGACATATAGTCACAATCAATGGAATGCATCCACCACAGTAGTATACATCTTTTTGTAGGAAAATCTGCCTGCGGACAAGTAGATCGACCTCTAAGGCTTGACCTTAACCTTAGACAGAAAAGTGCTTATCATGGACACTGAATTCCTTTCGAATCTATCTAAGCCTAATGCATGAGAAGGGAAAGTAACAGAAGTACCTTTTAACCGACATTTGTCCCTGCACGCTC
>JASDQU010817119.1:46364-58074 GCA_032191745.1 Picea mariana | reverse complement strand
ATGAGGGCCTAAAGTCCATGGATGGATGCAGAGAGCCCATGCTTGGGACAAGATAATGATGACCAACTTGCACATTGAAGAAGGAAGTCGTTGCCTTTGGAGGCACTTTAGCAGGCCTAGATGGACTAGTTCCACCTCTCTTCACTTGGATGATGGCCTTGGAAGGCCTAGAGACCACCCACCTAGCCCATGACCTCATCATTTGGGGGCTAGGGTTTCATGGAGGTGATGTTCTGGTAAAAGAAGGGTGCTTGGCACAACGTTTGGCAGTGTATGGTGTGATTAGGCCTTAGAGGGGCCAACGTTCCACTTTTCAGGGCTAGACGTCCCCCATTGGAGCTCAACGTCACCCTAGAAAGGGCATGACATCACCCTACTAGGGTTTATTCATGTAATTTTGTTTAATTTTATAAATTAGGGAAAATTGATCAGGTCGGCCCTGTAATTTTGAACTAAAATTAATTTTAGAGTAAATTTTGGATAAATAAACATAAAATGACGTTCATTTTCAAAATAACTCATCACACACAAGTGGTGGACTGAAATTTTCGCCCTCTTTAAGGGTTATTGGCTGAAATAACTAGTGCACGTCTCTTGGGGAAGTTTTATGGTGGTGTATCTTGGCATTTTTCATGGTGGAATGGTCTTCAACTAGGGTTTGACTTGATTATTCTTGGTGAAGTAAGTAGAAAATATGCATTTTATTCATGTAATGAACGCTTGTGATAAAATTTGTTTGTTTCATGTCAAGGATTATGAAATTGTTTGTTTAAACGCTAGGGGAGAAACATAAGTGCTTATTTTTCCCTATAACATTTCTACTAGTTTGAATTTTCCAATTATGCATTGTTTTGGAAGTGATTACTAGAGCCCTAAAGTGCTAGCTCTTTAGTAACTTCACTCTAATTACCAATTATTTTTCAAAAGCCTAAGGAAGGAATGTACGCTAGGGCCTAGAAGTGCTTATTCTCTAGAAAAACCTCTCTTGAAGACTTAGATGCTTGAGGCCTTGAAGTGTCAACACTTCTTGCATCTACCTCTTTTCTTAGACAAGCATTATCAATGTTTTATTTTCCAAGTGATATTGTTGTTGTTATTGACTCCATAAGCACCTAAAGGCACCGATTCTATGCTGTTGTGGATGAATGAGATCAAAACAAACTTTCAAACTCTCTTCCTCGAAGCTCTTACTAACAAACACTAACACTAATCTAGTTTAGAAACACTAACAACCACACTGTTGCTGTCATACTCACTGCTACAACTGTCATTTGCAACTTATATCAGCCTATTAAATATCTAAAACTAACCCAGAAAATTGTACAAAGAAAACTACAATCAAATTTGAATTTAGTGTGCATTAAAGTTCCTTTTAAAGTACTTTTTCTGAAGGTTTTGTTGGTATTGTTGCTACTGTTAATTTGTTGTTGTTCATTTGGCTGGAACAGTCCTCTACTGATTGATGTATACCTAGATCTTGCAAGAGACAAAGTGTTATCATTTTGAGGCGTGAAATACCTTGTTATATTGTCTACTTAAGTGCATTTTCTGGAAGTTATAACAACTGTTATCATTGATTATTTCTACCACTTATTTATCATTTACTTTATACATTGATTGGCGACAGTCTTTTTATAAACTCGAAGTCTTGTTGAAGCATTCATTATCATTTGTTGTTTCACTAACGTTTGTTGTTGTATTGGTAAGGGGCAGGTACACTTTATCCTTTTACTTCATCCTTCAAGACTTAAACTTGACTTGAGTGACCTAGAGAGAGGGGTGGTTTACTTCTCATTTATTTACCTTCATCAACCCACTAGGTCTAGGGACATCTCCCTTGGAGTAGAATCATCTTCTTCCTAAATAGAAAAGGGTATCATGTTGGGGTGACAATGACATGATTACCCTCGTGTTACGCCAATCTTGGCCTACTTGCCTTTAGGCTTTGGGCAATTATAGATTGTGCGATAACAAGACCCTCATTTATTAGTGGTGTTGGTTCTAGCTTTGAGGAGGGCGCACTTGAGGAAGAGGGTGCTTACTTAGAAGGCACTAGCTACACTTGGAGGATTGCATATCTATCAGATTCAGCTTGGAGGTGGCACACAACAACTTGTTTGTGTGCAAGGGTTTCTTCATATGATGTCAAAGGATCAAGCGCACATTATTTCAGTGAATAGAGCAACAAGGGAAGAGGGCGCACTAAGCTTGGGCGCATTTCTCTTCTTGGAACTCCAAAGCATCTCGAGAGGAGTTGTTATTGTATTAGGTTCCATTATATTTGTATACTTGTTGTATCTCATGCTTTATACATCACTTATATATACCTTAATTCTAAACTAGTTTTCCTCCAGGGGGGGGCGGTTTATCCAGGATCATGTTGACCAAAAATACTTGTGTCCAAATTTCATGCATGCTTAGTTGTTAAATCAGTTGTGAGAGTTGTAAAGATCTAGAGAAGTGCTATTTGTTTTGAGTATATCGCATGTGCTAACCACTGGTTACGAAAACACCTGCAAGGGCACCTCAAATGAGCACTTAACCATCAAAATTATGAGCAGAAAAGTACCTGACTGTTTGTTGTCCTAAAACAACAACAAAGGAAAGTTTTGGAGACTAAACTTAAAGCCCAACAAGAGGCCAATGACAGACCTGTTGGGAAGCTTCATAGGACCTCAGTTTTCTACATGGTATCAGAGCCTTGGTGGCTAAGTTTGACTGATTTATAGAGCATTCAATGGGCAATTTTGTGGGACTATTTTGGACATTTGTGGACAATCTCTTTTCACACCTGTGTTGACAGGAGTGAGGTTGTAGTTGAACAACCTCTTTTCACACCTGTGTTGACAGGAGTGAGGTTGTAGTTGGACAACCTCTTTTCACACCTGTGTTGACATGTGTGAGGTTGTACTATTTTGCAGTGTGTAGCATCTGTTTGAGTTTCAGTGGACAACCAYGTCGGTATCTCAAATGAGGGCAAAGGATAGGCTAGACGRTGCTAGCAATTGGTCCCTTAGAAGACCAGGATCATATTCGTCTTGGAGGATCTTGAATTATGGGATATAGTTCAAGCTCTCGTGGTGATTCCTCCTGCACGTGCTCCATCWCCATTGTTGGATGTAGATTTCAGGAAGAAGAACACCAAGGCGAAGAGGACTATTTGTGATGCGGAGAGGGATCACATCATACCCCACTTGACTAGGAAGGACTATGCCTTTGAGATGTGGGCCTCATTGTGCAAGTTGTACCAGAGTCCCAATCAGAACCGAAAGATGGTTCTGCAGGACAAGCTCAGGAGCATTTAGATGCTCGATTCAGATTCAGTTACATCATACCTTGGCATATTTACACAGATTCAAGATGAGTTGGTTGTAGTCGAGGAGATTGTGTATCCCGACTTCTTGGTGAGGACAACTTTGAACAACTTTTCCAAAGCTTGGGGTTCATTCGTACAAGGCATTATAGCTCGGGAGGTCATGCCTACTTAGGAGAGACTTTGGGACAACTTCATACAGGAGGAGATGAGATGTAGCTCAAGATCTTCAAGACAACAACGTATATCAGAGGGTGATGAGGATCCTACTCTTTGGACTAAGGGAAAGAAGAAGACCGACAAGGGTGTTGCTAGACAGGGTCCTAAGGGAGGGGCCAAAGCAGAGTGGCGGTGGGCGAGAGAGAGGCATGAGCACAGTGAGATGCTTTGCTTGTGGAGAGATGGGGCACTATGTTGGACAGTGTCCCAAGAAGAAGAAGAAGTAGCAGGATGGTATGTCAACGACAACAGAGGAGGAGTTCGCTACTCAATTTGCGAGGGAGTGTGTTTTTGTTAGTTGTTGTTTGTCAATTGATACACCATCTAGTGGTTGGTGGGCAAACAAAGTTGAGGAGGTCCCACTAACTCAGAGTATTGATTCAGAGGGAGCTTAGACTCAATTTTCGAGTACACCATCTTCAGGGGTGACTGGTCCACCCAGGACAACTTCAGTTTCAGAGTTGTCAAGAAGACAGATAGTTGGTGCAAAGGCTTCAAAGCATCATAGATTGATGAGTGTGAGCAGGGTGCTAGAGAGGCTTAGGCCTCACTTGGCTATGGAGACGAGAAGATCGGGTTCAAGTTCCACTTCAGGTGGAAGTCACTTGGTGAGAGACCAAGTTGATGATCTTGGTGAGATGCCAAGGTCTAGATACTCTTGGTGAGATGCCAAGAGGTGGGACTCTTGGTGAGATGCTAAGAGAGAAATTCTTGTTGAGATGCCAAGAGATGTGACTCTTGGTGAGATGTCAAGAGTAGAGACCATTGGTGAGATGCCAGGAGGTAGAAATCCTTGGTGAGATGCCAAGGTTAAGATCTTTGGTGTGATGTCAAGATCTAGGTGATCTTGGATAAGTGGAGATGCACTTCCGTCTATAGATCACGCAGGTCGGGCAAATCTTTGTCAGAGACCACTTTTGATGATTAGGGTACAACCATACTCACCGAGTATTTTCCAGCAGGCAACTATGTCCACGGCATGGATGAGATTGGGGGATGAATGACACTTTCCTTGGTAAGAGGGAGAGTTGAGATTTGGGTACCTTGAAAAGTGGTCCCCTTGTGGTTTTGGGCCTCTAACCACAAGAGGGAGATGTTTGTACATTTGTGGCATGTATTTTATGTCTAATTTCACTTTGACTTAGGAGATTTAAGTCAAAAGTGAAATTTGGTCATTTTAGCCTAAAGTGACTAATTATTCACTAAGTGGGTGAATGAGGGGACATAAAGTGAACTTAACCCAAAGTGGGTTTTGAGTTGAGATTCTTTTAGAGAGATCTCAACCATTGATTAGGGATGGCTTGGGATGATCCTAGTCATCCATGTTTTAGGTTTCCTTATGGAGGTTCAAGAGGGGCGCAAGGGGCAAATGGAGGCCCATTCACTCATATGTTCACCAATAGAGTTGGGAGAGGAGCATGGAAAGGAGAATGGAGGCATTAGATGAGGAAAGCTTGGGCACCTCCTTCCATGGAGGGCTCATGGAGGCTTAGGCCCTCATTTATTTGTGGTGTTGGTTCTAGCTTTGAGGAGGGCACACTTGAGGAGGAGGGCGCTTGCTTAGCAGGCACTAGTTACACTTGGAGGATTGCACATCTATCAAATTCAACTTGGAAGTGGCACACAATAGCTTGTTTGTGTGCAAGGGTTTCTTCATCTGAGGTCAGAGGGTCAAGGGCGCATTGTTTTAGTGGATAGAGCAACAAGGGAAGAGGGCACACTAAGCTCGGGCACATTTCTCTTCTTGGAACTCCAAAGCATCTCGAGAGGAGTTGCTATGGTATCAGGTTCCATTATATTTGTATACTGGTTGTATCTCATGCTTTAGATATCACTTATATATACCTTCATTCTAAACTGGTTTTCCCCAGGGGGGGTTTATCCAAGGTCATGTTGACCAAAAATACTTGTGTCCAAATTTCATGCATGCTTAGTTGTTAAATCAGTTGTAAGAGTTGTAAAGATCTAGAGGAGTGTTATTTGTTTTGAGTATATTTCATGTGCTAACCACCAGTTATGAAAACACCTGCAAGGGCACCTCAAAAGAGCACTTAGCCATCAAAATTATGAGCAGAAAAGTACTTGACTGTTTGCTGTCCTAAAACAGCAACAAAGGACAGTTTTGGAGACTAAACTTAGAGCCCAACAAGAGGTCAAAGACAGATCTGTTGGGCACCCTCATAGGACCTCAGTTTTCTACACCTTACACTTAACCTCAATCCAGCTACATCTTGGCTCCTATCATTGTATACAGGGAATCACCACTACATCGGTTATCGCCCTTGGCATTTTGCACCTGAAGCTCCCTGACTTTGAGCAGCTAGAAAAATAATCTACTAAATGCTCCATACGGCACAATCACCATCCAAAGATTAATACTTGGACCCAATTTTAATCCTGAAATTTACACGGAGTCCTTTCATAATAGACAGGGACTAGATATCCCTGAGGTCAAGTAGTCATGAGCCAGACACGAGATCTCTTATCTATCCCCCAAAGTTGGGGAGGTCATGGGTTTGACTCTCTTGATCCCCTCGGGGTTAGGCTTTGTAATCAAGGCCGACGGTTTACCCCATTTACCATCCATGGATCATCGAGACGTACTCGGAGGGTTTTCCACGAGGGTTTCCTTATAAAGAAAAAATATAGACAAGGACTAGACACTACATAGATTATTGCCCTTGTTTAACATGACATGCATATACCAATGTTGTGAATATCGTGTTGGTAAATATATTGTTGAGGACCTGGAATATAGCTTATTGGCAAATCGAGAAGAATCATCAGAAAATATTGGAAAGTATTGGTAAAATATCAGAAAATATCGGCAAATTATCATCTTCAAATATATCGCTACATATTAAGGCAATTATTGTCACCTTGAAAATCTCATGATATATTGTGTTATCAGTGATAATATCATGATATTGGTAACACTGGCATATAACATGTACATGCATACATATGAATGGATAGTTAAATGAATATTTTGGTGCCTTTACCATGTATTTCTTCAAGGTAATTAGTACAAGGCTCTAATAGCGAACTCCTTATTTGAATTCCTGACGCAAACACTTCCATGCAAGGAAGAATGTACACAAAGCACATTGGAATAAGAAGGAATTCACAATACATTTGGGCAAATCTAAACAATAGAAAATAAAAACAGAGGACTTGCCACAGACGATGTAAAGAGGGGCTATACTTCTACGAAAAAGAGTGTCCTCAAAAATAAGAGTGGGATGTATTTGTCATGAAACCTATGTACTTATTGGTTTGAAGATATAAAATTGTTGCTTTAGATCATAACTCTGTGTTAAGTATATTACCGCAACATAAGCCTATATGAAAAAAATCCATGGAACCTGAATGACCTCGGATGCTCCAGAAATTTCTCAGCTAGAGAGACTCAAATTTATTAGATGTCCCCTCCTTTAATCAGTGTGATGCAACCACAACCTGCCCCCAGCCTGAGGGATAGATATTTCAGTGACAACCCGGGGAGCCTAATTCTCTCTTTGTTGCCATGGTGATAAAAAGCTCATTCCTTCTGCTACTCCTCCATATCATGGAGCAAAAGCTGTGTTTGGCAAATACCCATCCTCCTCCATGGGCACAGCTAAGCTTTCTAACATGGTATGCTTTCTGACTGTGGGTAAGACTGGTCTCCTGCAAGGAATATATGCACCTTACTTTTAACCTCAATCCAGCTACATCCTGGCTCCTTTTTCACCTCGGTGTCTTTCATCATGTTTCTTACATTTCTAACATCATCCCATCTATCAGCTGCAGCATAAATGTTAGACAGAAGAATATATGTTGTGGAATTTTGAGGTTCCAGCTCAAACATGCGTTCTGCAGTCCATTTACCTAGCTCCACATTGACATGAGCTCTACAAGCAGCAAGTAGGGATGCCAACACAGCCATATCAGGTTCAAAGGGCATTGATTTAATGAATGCCTCTGCCTCATCCAGACGCCCTGCTCGACAAAGGAGGTCAACAATGCAAGCATGGTGATCTGCTATAGGTGTGATGGAAAGATCTCTGCTCATAGAATTGAAATAGTGGCAACCTTCATCCACTAGGCCAACATGGCTACAAGCAGAAAGAACACCTGTCATGGTGATCTGGTTAGGCTTGATGCCTGCCATTTTCATTTCCTCAAAGAGTTGAACAGCCTCATTTCCCTTACCATTCTGGGCATATCCAAAGATCATTGCAGTCCATGAGACCACATCTCGTTTTGGCATTTCTCTGAACAATTGATCTGCACAGCCTATGCTACCACATTTTGCATACATAGTGATAAGGCTATTTCCCACAAAGACATCTGATTTGAAGCCGATTTTGAGTATGTGTGCATGGACCTGCTTGCCCTGTTCGAAACCTGCTATGCCAGCACATGCATGGAGAGAACTAGTGTATGTAGATTGATTCGGTATTTTGCCTGCCCGCTTCATCGTCAGAAACAATTTCAATGCCTCCTCGCCATGCTCACTCTGGGCATATCCTGCAATCATCGTATTCCAAGACACAACATCCTGTTTAGCCATTTTGTCAAACAGATGATGAGCATCTGTTACTCTCTCATTTTGACAGTATCCTGCAAGAAGGGCATTCCACAAAACCACATTGCCTTTATTACCGGTTTTAAAAACTAATTCTGCATCTCTTATGTTTCCAGATTTGGCATACATGGTAATAAGGGCACTCCTGATAAAATCATCCGATTCGAACCTGCTTTTGATGATTTGTAAATGAACCTGCTTACCCTCTTCCACAACCGCTAGGCCAGCACATGCACGGAGAACACCAGTGAAAGTGGATTGATTTGGGGTTGTGCCTGTCCATTGCATTTGAGAAAACAGCTTCAGGGCGTCCTTCCCCTGACCATTCTGAGCATATCCTGAAATCATTACCGTCCATGAAACTGTATTTCTCTCCACCATTTTATCAAAAATTTGCCGTGCATCTTCTATTCTTTTCTCCTGTGCATATCCTGTCATCATTGCATTCCACGAGGCAATATTTCTCTCAGGCATTTCGTTGAATAGCCTGATAGCATCCTCAGTCCTCCCATTTTGCCAATATCCCGCAATCATAGCGTTCCATGAGACCACATTTCGTTCAGGCATTTCCTCAAACAATTGGCAAGCATGCTCGATAGAGCCATTTTGGGTATAACCTGCAACCAGTGTGGTCCATGAAACTACGTTACGTTCAGGCATTTTGTCAAACAATTCATGGGCTTCCTCTATGTTCCCATTCTGTACATATCCTGCAATCATGGCGTTCCAGGAATTCAAATTTCGTTCAGGTATTCTATCAAACAGTTTCCATGCATCCTCTACTTTCCCGTTCTGAAACAATCCTATTATCATCGCATTCCATATAACCACGTTTCTTATAGGCATTTTGTCAAACAGCTGAAGTGCATCGTCTACTCTCCCGTTCTGCAAATATCTCATAATTTCCGTAGTCCCTGAAAACACATCAGCTTTGGCACCATGAGTGCCCTTAGTCTCCTGAATTTGAATTTGAATTTGAGTTTGAGTTTCAGAGCTTTGTCCCATCCCTCGTTCAAGAGCGCGGGCAAATGTTCCGAACAAACAAGAATAACGTTGGATACCATGTTTCTGATCGTAAAATTTGAAAAAACCTGAGAATGTGTTTCCTACATCTTTAATAAGAAATAAATGGCTATAATAAATAATCAATCACCATCAAATGCTTGCTTGAATGAAAGAAGATGAATATAGAGTAAAGGCAAACCTTAAGCATAGACAACAACATCATGATGAGATTGTCTGAATTCCCAGGGACCATAAGGGAGATATAGAATTATGAAGATTGTCTGAAATCATGACAGCGAAAATGAAGCTAATTTTTTTTCATGATTCCATCGCCATTTCCCATAGTTTCAAACGATCATAATAACGTCTTTGGTGGGTGATTTCAAGGTTTGGCATGGGTAGAGGCGTAGAAAAAGTCCAGATGCAACATTTTAATCCAGGATAGAACTTAGTTTCTTCTAAATTATATTTTTTTTTCAGCCGAAAATTTCTCATTATATTAAATATAATAGTTGCACATAGCCATAATAACCTTACGAGGTAAAATACATGACCTTCAAAACTGTTCAATGAAATACATGACCTTCAAAACTGTTCAATGAAAATATCATTCCAACAACTCTTAAAAAAACATATAGTATACTTTATATCTCAAATTGATGAGGGAGGGAGTGTATGAAAACATATAGTATCTACTTCTTTACTCTATGACAGTTTTTGTAGAACTAAAATAAAATAAAATATTAGGAATATGAAAATATCATTCCAACAACTCTTAAAAAAACATATAGTATACTTTATATCTCAAATTGACGAGGGAGGGAGTGTATGAAAACATATAGTATCTACTTCTTTACTCTATGACAGTTTTTGTAAAACTAAAATAAAATAAAATATTAGGAATAGAAATATGTTAAAAAAGGTGCAAAAAGGAGAAGGTTCTTCGTTTTCTTTTATCTATTTATTATATATTATTTTCTTTTCTGGATTGTAAAGCTTTTTTGGATAGTGTATCAGCCACCATATTCTGTTATCAAAATATGTGAGAGAACCTGATTGTACTGAATGTATTGGTTAGTTATTTAATTTTGTCCTTCCAACCCACTAAAGAGATGACCTCTAGATTTCCTCTGAAATTCAGCGAGTCAATTACTATTTTTGAGTCTCCAAAGACCTGGACTGCAATTGATAGTCCATTTGTAAACAATAGTTTCATATAGTTTAATTATTCCTCCAGTGCCACTGTAATCCATTTGATTGAGTTACACCATCAAACCATCCAACTATAGGCAAAGCTTGACTGGGAAGCTTGAAAATTATGGGAAATAACACTTTTTGAGTGCCTATGTGACTATCCACTTTCCCCAATGACTTAAAAACAACTAAATAAATAGATGGGGTTCCATTTTCGAAAATTGTCTTATTTCTCTCCAACCAAATAAACCAGTGAACCAAGAAGGGAAGAGTAATGAAATTCCGCTTCTTTTTAATCCAACTGTCAAAACATATAAATAAATTATTACCTTCCCAAGCAGATTTTATATTAAGTCCACTTTTTATCTTCTATCATACTTGTTGAGTAAAGTTACAATTAACCAACAGATGCAAAACTGTCTCTGAGTCCCTTGAACATAAATGACAGATATTTGGTCTTTCCCATCTTTTTTTTTAAGATTATCGCAGTTTAAGATTTTATTTGTAAGGCCTTCTATACAAAACCTCAAAATAAATAAATAAAATCTATTCATTTTCTACTGAAGTAAATTCAATTTAGTTCAACGTTTTTCTTTCATGATTTCCTTTATACCAGCATAATAATCCATAGCAACATAATAACAACATAAAATGCACAAAATACGTACCTCTACCTGTAGATTAGTTGATTTAGTCTCTGGTTCTCTTGTTCTTGAGCTTGCCCAAACTGCCCAACTGAATATTAACCTCCCAACGAACTAGGAACAACCTCTCTGGCTCCCTAGCTCCAAGAATCTTTGCGATTTCATGGCCCCTGAGCCCAAAATTCCCTACAACAACAGTGTCCCTGTGAGAGTTCCCAAAAAACAAATTGTTCACTAATCTCCTCCTCCTTTCAGAATTTATTTTCCTTCTTCCCCAAATTTACCTTCCCAAAAAAAAAAACAATAAAGGACCTCTCTCCAAGTCCTCTCCTCTCTTCCTTATCCTCCTCCCTTGAATCCCCCTCCCTCATTCAATTCTCCAGCTGCCTTATTCCCCCATTAATTCCTCAATAACTTTATCCCTCCCGTTAATTACTTCATCTACCAATTTTAATAAGATTATAATAAAAGACTCAATAAATTTATTTTAATAATTAATTAAATTAATATTTATCAACCATGATAATTAAATAATTAATTAGGGTTGTTACATACACCCACCCTTCAAGAAACTTCATCCCAAAGTTAAAATAATTTGCAATACAAGGGTAATGACACAAGGTTCATACATCCACATCAAATAAACAACATCATCAATTTAAAACATTTATACATACTAGTGTACATGTGCAAGGAATGCATGTGTAGCTAGCATCCACAGGACTCGCACATATACTAATGACAATAATTATCACACCTATAGTA
>JASDQU010817119.1:8770-35855 GCA_032191745.1 Picea mariana | reverse complement strand
TCATCATCAAAGTCCACTTTTACAGAACTTAGTTGATTAGTAACCATATTAAATTCATTTAAATGATCTGCAACAGACCCACCTTCTGACATCTTCATATTAAATAATCTCTTCATTAGAAATACCTTATTCGACACCGAGGGTTTTTCATACAATTTGGCCAACGCATCCATCAAGCCCTTCGTTGTCTTTTCTTTCGAAATATTGAAAGCCACCGATGCTGCTAGGCTCAGCCGTATCGTTCCTAGAGCCTTTCTGTCAAGAATCTCCCATTCTTCATCCTTCATGACCGCCGGCTTCTTTGCTACTCCACTCAATGGTAGGAATAGATCCTTCTGATATAAATAGTCTTCCATCTGCATCTTTCATAACTGGTAGTTTTGGCCGTTAAATTTCTCGACCCTAAACTTTCCATCTTCCGACATTGCTCCCACTTGAACCAGGAACCCTCTTTTCCTGCGAGTTACCTTACGTTTTGATACCAGTTGTTAGAAAAACAGGACCGCGGAGCAATAAAATAAAACAAATGCAGAAACAAAACACAGAAGACACACAATACAAGAGAGACACAGATTTACGTGGTTCACCCAATGTGGGCTACGTCCACCAGAGAAATTTCCAGGTCCTTCCTTTATTATTATCCAACAAATGAAGGGGTACAACCTACAACAAAACCCGTTGTAACTTCCTCTTCTTTCTCTCACAGTCTCCCCTCCCAGAATACAATATTCACCATCATCCATAGCTGCAATACATTTTCCTCATAAAAGAGGGTTGCCTTCTAGGGAAAAAAACCCTAACATAATCTCTACCGTTAGATCTGCGACCTTATAATGAACAGTCTAGATTTACAATGAAATTACAATATACTTTTACAAGGCAATTTTTGCTTCGGGGGCTTCGCCCCCGAACCCCCACTAGGGGCCCGCTTGCCCCCAGACCCCGCAGAGGGGGTACCCCCCTCTGCACTCCCCCGCGTGGAAGAGTGTACATACTTCTGGGGTGTAAATACTTCATGGGGTATAAACACGGCTAAAAGCAAGGACCTCTGAATCAGGAAGATAATCAGGCTCCACAAACAACATAAGCTTCTTTAAACTTTTCTAAAATCTCCCCTTGGATTCCAAAATGATGAAAGGTAACTTGGTCGTGTTTACTTTCAAACCCGTAGAACTACAAAAGATATTTAAGAGATTGCTTATCTCCTTCCATTCCTACAAAGAGGCCTTGGTCATAATGAGAATACCGTCAACAAAGAAAATATGGAGAATTTTTACAATCCTGGAAACCTTCACCCCCGTCAAACTTCCATCGGCTTCTCCTTTCTTTAGTAGCAGGCTAAGACTTTCCATAACTAAGATAAACAACAACGACGATAACGGGCATCCTTTCCTTAGTCCTCTGCCACTTTGGAAAAAAGGGGAAGTCTCTCCATTTATAAGGAAAACAAAAGAGGTACTGACTACGCAACTCAATATCCAGTTTGTAGTAGGAAGGCCGAAACTTGTTTGCAATAGAATCGATCTTAAAAAATTCCAGTTAACACAGTTGTATGCTTTCTTTAAATCCAACTTTAAAATTAAAGACTTCATTTTTTTCAATTTTATACTATGCAAACATTCTTGTGTCGTGCCAATGGAATCCAATATCTGTCTACCTTTTAAAAAACCCAGTTGTTCACTCGACATAGCCTGCGATAAAATTGGTTTAAGTCTGTTAGCAATTACCTTTTCTATCAGTTTGTAACATAAGTTATAGAGTGCTATGGGTCTATAGTCACCAAAATTCAAGGGTTTACTTACTTTTGGAATCAAGGGTAGAAAAGTTGAGTTTAGAGAGCTTATCATCTTTCCTCTCATCTTGGAATCCTCCACCACTTTCAACAGTTCATCCCCCACCAGGTCAAAAAAGTGAGAGAAGAACTCAACCGTCCAACCGTTAGGTCCCGAGCTTTTATCTTTAGCAAAGAGCTTGAGTACTTCCCGGATTTCCATATTTGTACAAGGTCTATCAAGTAAATTAGAGTCCTCCTCAATGACAAAACAAGGAAAAAGACTAGTTGTGTATACCTGATCAATTAAGAGCGGTTGTTCCCCAAGTTCAAAAAAATTATATAAATTTTCGTTAAAAATGATACATTTTTCCAAGGTATTTTTATTTGGCACATCAATTTCCGTTTCTTTCAAAGAGTAGTTGCTTTACAACTATCTCTTATGAAAAATAACTTTCTGTATATTTTCATCCCCAACACTCACACCTTTCCATTACCTGAATGGGGTGCTTGGGAGGTGAGTGACTTGCTTTTATCATCGCTCATTGTCATTCATGGCAATCACATGGTGGTAGATAGTGACATAATGCAAAGCAACTCATGCAAAGGTAGAAGGGGTATACAAAGCAATACAAAGGCACATAATACACTCACTTGGAAATTGAAGAATACACAATGAAGGGGTATCGTGATTGGTTTGAAGGTTCTTGAACTTGATTGGGGAAAGAAAGACTCACACTCTGCAATAAAGAGGCTTGTATGTAGCATGAAGTTGATGTTTATCACCAAAATGATGACCAGAGGGCTCATTTTGGGCTTGTTGTTCCTCATGATTGAGCATCCTAGCTATATATGGCTTTCCCCATAACCTCTAGAGTATGTAGTAAACAAGTAGACTTGGTGGAGGAAACCCAAGGGGTAGCAAGACGACTAGGATGTAAGAAAACATGGAGTATAAAGTCCCCATTATGATATACCAAGGAGTAGGAGGGAGAGTTATTCAGGAAGGCTCATCACTTGGTTGAAGAAGACCCCCCAAACATTGACACGCAGGTGGCACCTTCTGTTTGTAGAGGTCATACACTTGCTCATGGGACTTACGAGGAGCAAAGAGGGAAACAAACCAGGGCACAAAAGAAGCAAATAGAGGCTCAAAGGATTGCAAGAGGTTTTGAGGGTAGGCACAAAACCAACATTGTCCAGTGACTGAAAAAGCTAGAAGATGGGGTTAGGGAAAAAGGGGGAGCCACAAGAAGCACCAAAATTGATGACGAACCGACCCATATTATCATAGATTCAAGCTTCTCTAAAAGCAAGAATATCATGTACTCATTAACTTTGGATCTATATTGGCATACACAAGAGCTAATTGCATGCCATTTAGACTCCATGGAGGAAGGTAGCAACCCAAATCTACAAGTAGTTAGGGAGGGGCTCCACCAATCTAATGATGAGTACTATTTTCTACTCCAAGCCCTTTAGGGCTCAAATAAAGCTAAAGAGGAGGAGGTAGAGGAAGATGGAGAAGAAAAACCACCCCAACACCCTATCTCATTTGATGGTGTTGACTAACTAACAAAGACTAACTTCTAATTTTCCTTCTATCCTTATATATTTTATGTTTTTCTACAAAGACTTTAAAAGCCATAAACCAAGTTCACTTTAAACTATTTTTTTAATATGATAGTTGTTAAAGGCCATAAGCCACGACATGACAAGCTTTGTTTTTCTAACTTTCATTTTTCATTTCAAAGATTAAGGGCCCCATAGTACAGATATAACCCTAAATATTGTTTTGGAAAAAGCTCAAGCTATGGGCTAGATAGGTCATAGGATAGGTTTCAAATTGAGGCACCTCACATAGAACTCTCTACAATGTGTGTAATCAATTTTTTACCACCCATGATATAAAATAAATCTTACCGTTACTTATAAAAAAAATACTTATAATTTGTCATAACTTTTTATTTGGCACATAATTTTTTCTTTCAAATAATAATTGCTTTAAAATACTCTTCATTGTGTATATTAATATAGATATATAACTTTAAATAATATTATTATGGTTATTTTTAAGAATCATCAATGACAATCCTGGATTAATAAACATACATGGTTTTAAAAAATATATTTAAAGCATAAATGTTTCCATGCTTAATAGATTTGAAGGAAGTTGTATAAATTTGACTTCTAATATGAATTTTTGTATGTGTAAAATGTTTATAAAAACATTCATCCTCTATATTTATGAAGATGAATACAAATATCTTATATTTATGAAGATGAATACAAATATCTTATGCTTGTGTAATCAAAACCCCGACTTAAATTTATATTTTGATTATGTATGATGCTAAGTAATTATAACTTATTGAAAGTCTTCAAATGATCTTTCCTTCTTTTTCATTCATTTCAACGTACCATTATAGACATGCACAACATTATTCTAAGACATCATCAAGTATGACAACAACTAAAATACATAGTATATAATAATAGTGATATAGCTAGGGGTGTGTTGTCCCAAATCACCAAGTTTGTTGCATTATGATGTATAATTTAAAGTCACATAGAGATTATGCTAACTAACATTTACATGAAGTTTTAATAAAAAAAATAAAACTAAAATTCGGTGGTAGGACAACAATCTATTCATACATTGATGTCAAGAGTACATGATTTACATTTATAATTTGAGGCCTCACTCTCTTAGCTCTTGGTTGAATCTTTATCATTCTAGACTTGGCTCATTCTGTTGGCTAAGATGATTGGCTAATATGCTCCTCCTTGTAATGTATGTCATACTCTTTGTTTTAATTATTGACTCCTCAACTTTTTTTGTAAGTATTTATATTCTTGTAGAACTCTTCAGTTTCCAATTTGATTACCTAGGTATGTGTTGACCTCACCACTTCCTTCATTGCAATATTTAAACTTCCTTCAAAGCACCTTATCTCTATTGTGTTGTCTTTCTATTTTTTCGTTTATCATGCTCACTTAGCACGGTCACCATTGCACTCTTTCGTGTGTTCTTCTCTTTGACTATATTTCATGTGCGTTTGTGTTTTACCATCATTATAATTCTTGTTGATGCCACCTATCATGTGGTCCATTCTTAACTATCACACATCTCTTTCTTCTATCCTAGAATTATGTGCTACACCATCTTGTCATGCTCATGTTTTTCCATTTACATTTCAATTTGCCACACACCACTTTCACTCTTACTTAAAATTTCCATAGATGTTCTTGCATCAACTTCCCTTTGCAATAAAAACATAGTGCATACTTGTGTTATTTGTACATATTTTATAACACTCTTCCCCTTGCAAAATTTCTAATACTCTATTTCATAAATATGTGTGCTTTCCTCATCCAATGTGTTCTTTAACTTCACCAAGTATTGTTTGTATTCAATGCTCGACACCTTGAAGTTATTTCCCTTGATAACTTTCACAATATCATTTGACTTCTTATTCGCCATATACTTCATCCAATCTAGTTCAACACTCTTTTTTCTTATATTCCATCATCCTCTATGACGCACTCCCCTTCCTTGTACAAGTTTATGACATTGAATATGGGTGATATATTAAATTCTTATAGCAACTCAACCTACTATGCATTGTCTCTAGATTTTATTTATATCTAGCATGATTTATTCTTATTCACATTCATCTTCTTGTGTGTGCCCTTAGGATAGAGTTCCTTCCTTAAGTGCACCACTACTTGATCCTCCACTACAAAAGACTTTAACCTCGTGTGCACATTTACATGTATCATCATTGTTCTTCATGTCAATTTGAAGATCAACTAAATTTGTGACTCCTCTTATATTCATGCCAAAGACAATCTTGAATGGTGAAAATTTAGTTGACCTATTCATAGAGTGTTTATTTGAAAACTTTACCTACACCACAATTTGATCTCATTGTTTTGTCCTATATCCCCAACCAGACATCTCAAAAAGATTTACCAAACTTTGGTTTGTGACCATTATTTATCCATCACAGTGAGAGTGATATGCTAAACTAAATTGCAACTTCATTCTCATATTCTTCCATAATGTCCTCTAAAAATAACAAAATGTATAACCCTATCTTATATGATTATATTTGTAATTCATAAACTTCACATGATCTCCTTGAATAATAACTAAGTAATAACTCACATCAATGGTCTTCCTACAAAGAAAAAAGTGCATTGTCTTTGAAAACTTGTCAACCATAAAAAAACACCGCATCAAATCTATGTTGCGCTCTTGGTAGTACAAGAACAAAATCCATTATAATATCTTCCTATGGAATCTTTTGCATGAACAACAGTATGTACAACCATGTGTGTTGACTCACTCCTTTTACTCATTGATCAATTTTTGAACCACTATTGACTTTCTTCTTCATATTAAGCCAAAATTACATCTCTTCCAACAAAGCACAAGCCTTGTTGTGTCCTGGATTGCCTCCTAAGTTGTCATTGTGTGATTCTATGCTTAAATTATCCATCATTGAGCCTTCAAGGATGCATTATTGCCTTCCTTGGAACAAGTATCTATCATGTAATAGCTAATCTATGTGTTTGGATAGGGGAGCAATATGTAATGCATGGAATTTAACCTTTGTGTCTTCATACACTTGGAGTTTCAAGATGATATAAGGTCTTCCATCTTTCATGACATATATAATGCGTTGACATTGTTTCCTTATTTATCATTTGGTATAGGTATAAGTGTGTGAACGTGTTTCCTCATTTGATGGTTAATGCTTAAATAAAACATTTTTGGTTTCTTTTTTCTAGATCATTATTGGGCCTTGTTATCCTCTTTTGGATATTTCAACTAAACATACTTTTCTTACCTTTAAACAAACTTGAAACCACATGTGCTTGAGTTTACCCACTCAAGTGGAACATTCTCATATCCATTGGTGGGAACACAATGGTTCATGAGGTCAACAATGATTTATCCTTTTCTTGCTTAGTCTTTGGGGCATCATCATCTTCAGTGAACTAACAAGCCAAAGAGTAATTTTCCAAGAAAAAACCTACAAATTCATTTGAGACCAGTGAATGGTTCAATGAAACTCATGAATGTGAATGAGTAGTTGGAAGGCCCATATTTTTTTTCAATGATTGTTTATCATACCCTACACCATCCTATGATGGTTTTAAAATATATAAATTACCCTATTTTTATATTGTTTTGGATTTCTCTTGATTAAACAAACAAAAAAAAAAAGCATTTAAACTTTGTTGAATTTTTGAAACAAAAATTGGCAGAATGGGGTAGCTTATCTCTGAAAAGAAAGAGATGTTGGTTATCTCTGAAAAGAAAGATATGGTGGCTACACTCCATTCGCAACAAGATTTACATCACACTCCATTGTATGCTTAAAGGGCCTCCTTCATCTCAATTATATATGAGAGACTGAGAGGAGAGAAATTCCCATGATGCACGTGGGATAAATTAATCTAAGTTTATAAAATGCCATAGACATGTAAAACAATAAGACTTCCCAAGAAGTTACCCATCCCAATAATAATCTAGCCCGAGCACGCTTAACTGCATAGTTAATGGGATCTAGTGCATTAACACTATGTTGTAGGAATGTACATAAGACCACTAGGAAAACATTACATGATGTCTGTAATTAACAAATGAAGATGGTATTACATTCCATTCCCTATCAAAAGGGTGAATATCATGGTTTATCAAAACCATAGGTTTGAAATGTTGATTCAGCGGAAAAGGTGGTTGGCCACCGAGATCCACCTGGATCATTCTTGCCTCCTTAGGAAGCAATGGTCCCCATTGCGTCAAGTTCCCTAGGGAGATGGGGGAACTTCTACTGAATTTGAACCTTGGTGAGTCATTTTCATTGTTGAAGTAGATGTCTTGCTTGTACTCTGCCTATGCAAGGATTTCATGAACCCGTTGGAGGTGTTGGATCCGTTCAATAGATATGGTTGCATGATTTTCCTTAGTCCAAGTGTGGGAGGGCTCTGTCAGTGAAGATGCAACAAGAAGATCTATATCAGTGGGGGATAATGGTTGGAGCCCCAAGAACACCTGGAGCAAGTCGTGGCCAATAGAGATATGTTGAACATGTGGAAGACTCTCATTCTCTTCGTGCTCCTCTACAATGTCATTGAACTTATTTTCATGGATAGAAACATCTTGGGCTGAGGTTGTAGTGGTCATAGTGACCTCCTGTTCACCGTCTGACTGGATCATGAAGAGGGAAAACTTTGTGGTCTGAGAGATTACTTTGTGGCATCGTTTTTTTGAGATCAATGAAGTGGCAGTAGTCGAAGCTACCTCTGGTACCTTGTAGAGTTTACCTCCCAGAGTAACAATGGCACTGCAGGGCCAAGACTCATAGATAGCATGATGTTTCCATGTATATGGTTGTCCTATAAGACATTACAGATTTCAAGTGGGCCAAGACACTACCTCATCCTTGAAGGGCTTGATGCCATAGGACATGCAACACTTCTGGCTGACACAGATGTCTCGTCCCTGGCTCAACCATCCAATGGTGTATAGTTGGGGGTGTGGTATCATTGGCAACTTCAATCTCTTGAAAACCTCGGCTAAGATCAAGTTCTTCTGACTCCCATTGTCAACAACGAAATGCAGTGGGGTACCCTTTACCCACATATGTGAGTGGAAGAGGCGCTCCCCCTCCTCAAGATCCTTTGGTTCTTCTAGTTGTATTGTTTTGGTTGTGATGGTAGTAGTGGGTTATGCATCGATGATATGTTTCTCTTTATTACACTTTGAATCAAAGTCCAAGTCAGGTTCCAATTATTTTTCCATGGCGGGAGAAAAGAAATATGATGGGAAATGATATCCTTTCAAAATGTTTCTCGAGGAATCCCTCGAGTGACATAGGAACGAGATGATGGACATATTTTCACAAATCCTCTAACGGTTGTCGACAAGTGACACATCTACCTCGAGCAGAGACGCCACCCCCTTCAAGGTACAAATCAACTTATATATTCCTATATTTGAAGGTCAAATAGATGCAGATGTTGTAGACAAAGGGTTGAATCTGCTAGAAGGGTATTTTTCTGTCCATAACTTTTCTAATAGAGAAAATATTACTTTTGTTCTCCTCAAAGTCGTCCCCCATGTCAAATATTGGTGGGAGACTTTCTATGAGAAAAAGGCAACGGAGGAAACCTCATTATTTATAGTCGCACTTACCTGGGAATCCTTTAGGGATGTTGTTAAGGAACAATACTACCCTGTTGGAAGTTATGACAACTTGTATACAAAATGGACCACTCTACAGGAGGAAAGGGACCAAGCAGTGCCAGAGTTCATAAATATCTTCCATACCTTGCGCATTAAGCTGGGTATCAAATATTTTGAGCGACATCTGGTGCTTAAGTATCGCGGTTGTCTGCATAGATACATCCAGACATAAATGGAGTTTTTGTACATCTCATCCTTAGGCGCGACCTATCGATATGCCGTCAAAATTGAGCAGAATCTTAAACAAAAGATGTAGCAATTTGGGTCTAGGAACCCCTCAATCAGAATCAGGGCAAGGGTAGCCCCAACCCACAAAAAAAAATACAGAGAAAATATGGACAGCCTCACGACAACTAGCCGAAGCCGCAAGCAAAGAAGGACAACTGGAAGATGAAGAAAGATACTAGGAAGTGGTGTGACTTCCATAAGAGCCCCTGTCATAACACTGTTAATTTTTTCTCAAAGCAGTCAATAGTGGAAGAGGTGAAAACATATCAATTGGATGTGGGTTCCGACTCTGAGTAAAAACAGAAAAAGGGGAGATGGATCATTGACATGGAACCCAGTGCCACCATTGATACCACCAATATCCAGCCAACCTGATGAGCTAGAGGAAGGCGAGTGCCTCTTTCATTCACAGATGTGGGTGAAAGGTACTCCAATGCACTTCATCGTTGATAGCGGTATCTAGAATAACCTCATCTCAGTGGAGGTTGTCAAGTGGCTATCCCTTCTGACAATGTTGCACCTACAACCCTATACCATCGGATGGCTCCGCCAAGGGAGCAATCTTCACGTCAGCAAACAGTGTCACATGTTGTACGTCATCAACCCATTCAAATATGAGGTATTGTGTGATGTTGCTCCCCTTGAATTTTGTGATGTTATTTTGGGCCAACCTTATTTATGGAAACATCATGATGTATATGAGTCTAGGCCTTGCAGTGTTATTATTACTTTGAACAGGAAATTGTACAGGATACCCGAGGTAGTCCCACCCAGTGCCATTTCCTTGATCTCTACCAAGCAATGCAGGAAGGTCATCTCTCAGATTGGGAAGTTTGTTTTCTTCCTGATTTTCTCTTGAAGTGAGTGAAATACTGCAGCCACATCAACTACCTCCATGAATGACCTCTCCACATAGAAAAAGTAAGTGGAGAAGGTCATGGAAGAATACAAATACATCTTCTCCTAACCTACTGGGGTACCTCTGCACTATCAGGTCAAGCATTCCATCGATCTGACCCTCGGTGCACTACTACCCAATGGACCAGTCTATCTTCGCTCTCTATTAGAAAACGAGGGGATCCAACGTCAGATCCAAAAACTGCTCCACAAGGGGCACATCCAACCCATCTCATCGCCTTGTGTTAGACCAATCGTGCTTGTAAATATGGGACCCAATGACTCTACATTGATTATCGAGCCCTAAATAAAATCACATTCAGGAACCGGTACTCGATTCCTTGAATCGAAGATCTCCTTGATCAAATAAAGGGAGCCAAATACTTCAACAAGCTTGATCTGAAGTCTAGCTACCATTAGGTACCAATAGAGCAGACAGATGCATGGAAGACTTCCTTCAAGTCAAAGTAAGGTCTTTTTGAATGGTTAGTCATGCCCTTTGGTTTGAAAAATGCTTCAGGAAATTTCATGAGGATGATGGATGATATCTTGCGGCCTTTCACCAATTGTTTCATAGTGGTGTATCTGGATGACATCCTTATCTACAACAAGACTTGGGAGGAACACTTGTAGCACATTCAACAGGTTCTGCACACTCTGCGACAACACAAGCTATATGCCAACTTGGAAAAATGCTCCTTCGGCATGGACAAAGTCCACTACCTAGGATACATTGTTGATGTGCATGGTGTTCATCTGGATCTAGCCAAGATCCAAGTCATCTGTGACTAGCCATCCCCAACCACGCTCACTGACCTTCATAGCTTCTTAGGCCTTCCAAATTTCTATCGTAGGTTCATGTTGGGATTCTCTCATATTGCATGGGCCCTCAACAAAGTAACCAGGGGTGGTGGTAAGGAAACATTTGTGTGGGGTCTATCCCAACAACAATTGTTCGATGATGTGAAGCAGCGCTTGTGCTCAACCCCATTGTTTTCGTTACCTAACCTGCAACAGCCTTTTGAAATCAATACAGATGCTTCAGACTATGTTGTGGGCACAATCCTCACTCAGCATGACCATCCCGTGGCCTATCATAGTGAGACATTACCATATGTCGTCCATAAGTACCCTACTTACAACAAAGAAATGTACTCCATTGCACAATCCTGCCTCCAATGGAAGCATTACATTCTCGTGAAGGAGACAATCATCCACACTGATCGTAAGTCGTTGTAGTTTCTGTAGACACAAGGAAAATTGCAGAATGACCGCCATCAGAAGTGGTCCACATACTTCAGCAGTTCCACCTCAACATCAAGTATAAGATAGGTAGTACCAACCGGGTTGATGATTGCCTCAGTCGACCTCTAGTCGTGGAACTCACCATGGTGCTAGACTCTTGTGGCCACGAGACCTCCAGCTGACCCCACCTCTATGAGATAGATCCTAAATTCACCACGACCTACCGTATGTTGGGCTCCAACATAGTTGTCATTAATTTCCATCTTCGGGATAGGATGCTATGCCATCTGGGCCATCTCTGCATTCCATCAAGTGAGTAGGAGAAGATGATTTGGGAATCCCACTACAGTTGGGTGGCATGACATTTCGACATTGAAAATACAATCACAATGCTACAGAAACATTTTTACTGGTCGAAACTTTGATAGGATGTCAGTAAGTATATCAGGTCCTGCACTGCCTGCATTATTGCCAAACCGACCCCTAAGAAAAAAGGCCTGTAAACCCCTCTGCCTACTCTTGACAGGCCCTGGGAATCCATCTCAATGGACTACTTGCTGGGCCTTCCATCCACCAAGCGAGGAAATGACTGTGTTTTTGTGGTCGTTGATCACTTTTCCAAGATGGCGATTCTGGCCACCTGCAAGAAGAGAATCACAACAGAGGCCACTGCCAATATCTTCTTTGAACGAGTGTAGGTACATCTTTGGATCCCACAAAACATTATCTCGGACCAAGATATCTGGTTCCTCAGCACATTCGGGTCAAGACTCTGGTCATTGCTGGACACCAAGCTCACCAAATCCACTGCCTTCTACCCCCAGACGGATGGACAAACCAAGGTCATCAACCGAATGATCATGCATATCCTACGCATCTATAATTCCAAGCACCCCTGCACATGGGATGAGAGTCTTCCCTATGTTCAAAACAACTACAATAGAGCCATACATAGCTCAACTGGCCACAACCCCTTTCAAGTGGGGTTGGGATTTCAACCATTGGTTCCCATGGATGTTACACTACCCCTTGCGTCCACCCAGAAAGACTCATCCCATGCTCCAACTGAAGATAAAAAATCCACCTGGTTCATTGAGAGGATCCAACACATCTGCCAGTAGGTTCAGGATATTTTACAAAAGTCCAATGCAAAGCACAAGCAATGCCATGATCAACATTAGGTGCCACACAAATTTCAGGTGGGAGACAAATTTTGGTTGCAGTTGTAGAAAGAACGTCTTACAGGGCCCCATCGAAAGCTTTGTCCACTTCATTATGTACCTTACACCATGACCAAGGTTATGGGTGACAATTATTTTGAGCTCAACATTCCCCCTTCCTTGGCTTGCACCCAATGTTCAATGTGGATCTCCTTCGACCCTATTTTCCACCATTATTGGACACCTCAGAGATAGCAGAAAAATTGACACCATTAGAGCTCAATCCTGCTGCATGGAACATGAATCCACTGATCATATCATGGACATGCAGGTCAAGGTGACTCACCAACATAAGCTTCAGCTTTATCGGGTTGTCAAGGCAGGGAAACTCTTGCACCAAGGCAAGTGGCTCACCCAGGGCCAAATTCAACAAAAGTTTCATCATATGATGGGGGAACTCAACGCAATGGAGAACATTGCTTCCTAAGGAGGGAGGATTGATCTAGGTGGATATCGGTGGCCACCCATCTCTTCCATCTGGCTCACATATAACTTTCATCTTGGCAGTTTTTTTTCTAGATTTTCGAGTCCCAAACTTCTGGGGCCGTTTTGAGGCTCTAAGCGATGTTTTTTTGGAATTTTGGGGGCCTAAGGGTGAACGATGGAAAACCCCCAATGAAAGTTGTAATTTTCATACATACCTTTCCGACGAGTTATTGAATGCCCCAAACAGAGATTGTAAGCAAAAGTTACGACCCAGGGAAATTGATGTACTAACTTATCCCAACGGGGCCCACATGACTTTTGGCGATTCATCTCCTATGGTTAGGTTTTTGTATGTCTAGGGTTTTGGAATTCATGCTTAATGTAAAAATGATTTTAGAGCCTCATTGTACTCATCTTCTTGGAAATGAGTGTATCCGTCACATCTCTTCTCAAAGATAAGTTGCCACCATTCTAGCAAGCTTGTTTCAATCTGCATTTTATAGTTTCAACATATTTCTTATTTATTATAAGTCCAGTTTTATTGCATCTCTTTTGTTATTCACTATGTCTCTGTGTTAATATTATAAATTTGTGTTTTCATTTCGTTCTGCTCACAAATCCGTATCAATGGGTTGTTGTGGAACTTACACCACTTTTCGATTTATTTCTTAGACTTCTTGTTACCCTTCTTTGCCTGCATCTTGGACTGGCTCTCTTAAGTTTGGCCTTTCTTGCTCTATCCTTCGTTCTATGAGTTAGGGTTTACTTTTCCATGATTATGTTGTGGCATATTTTCAAACCTGAACCCATGCTTACTCCCTTGCTTGAATTTATACTCAATTTTGACTACATATTAATAAACAACACCCAGTGAGGAGATGTCCAAGAAATCCATCTCTATTTGGATGTACTTTTGTAGACCACTATGATACTTCAAAAACAGGTGTCGCTCGGAGTCTTTGATACCCAACTTTGAGCACAAGGTATGAAATATGTTAGTGTACTCCGACACCGTTTGATCTCTTTTCCGACGCAGATTCATCCATATCATGTATTGGTCATTATAGTTTTCGACTAGGTAGAACTCCTCCTTTAGGGAATCTACAAAGGCCTCCCAAGTGGGTTCTCTCCTGAATGGAGTAGATTCATCCTTGATGTACCTCTCCCAGTAACCTTCCCACCAAACTCTGACATGGGGAAGGGATTTAAGGGGCGCGAAGGTGATCTTTTCATTGCTGGAAAATTTTTGGACAGAGTAATAACCTTCTAGCAGATTCAACCATTTTTTTAAATCATCTGCATCTATCTGGCCTTCAAATAAGGGGATATCAAAATTGACTTGTACCTTGAATGGTGTCACATTTGCAAAATGGTTGCTTGTCGAAGATGCCTCGGTTGCCACCATCGGTAGTCTTCTAAGGATCTGAGCAAAGTTGTCCATCATCTTGTTCCTCTGTCACACAAGGGCTTCCTCGAGCAACTTCTTGAAAGGATCTCCTACTTTGTCATCTCTCTTTTCTTCCACCATGGGAGGTCACTTGGGCTAGAGAGAGTGGTTTTCCTCAAGCGAAACTAGCTTGAGACCCAAATCTCTATACTTTGACCTCGTCGAGGACATTCTCTGAGAAATGACAAGGAGCAGACTGCTCTTATACCACTGATCTAGATTATTTTGAGAATGACATGAAGATGGAAATATAGCAGAGATATAACAAGGAAATACACAATGATATTGCAAGAAACACATAAATATAGTGAAACCCAACTTCTATTTATGAATAAGGGAGAAAAACATTGTAGAACACAAACTGGTAGAATGGGGTAGCTTATCTTTGAAAAGAAAGAGATGTTGGTTACGCTTTACTTGCAACAAGCTTTACATCACACTCCATTGCATACTTAAAGGGCCTCCTTAACCTCAATTATATATGAGAGAGAGAGAGGAGAACAATTCCCATGATGCATGTGGGATAAATTAATCTAAGTTTATAAAATTCCATAGGCATGTAAAACAGTAAGACTTCCCAGGAGATCACCCATCCTAGTACTACTCTAGCCTGATCACACTTAACTGCAGAGTTCTAATGGGATTCAGTGCATCAACGCTATGTTGTAGGCATGTACATAAGACCACTAGGAAATCATTACATGATGTCTGTAATTAACAAATGAAGATGGTATTACATTCCATTCCCCATCAAATGGGTGAATATCATGGTTTATCAAAAACATAGGCTCGAAATGTTGATTTAGTGGAAAAGGTGGTTGGCCACCGAGATCCACCTAGATCAATCTCTTGGGCCACATTGATTACTTTCTCCATCTATCCCAATGTAGAATAGGCTCCCCCCCACTCTCTATCTTTCTCGGATTTGTTCATTCCTATTGTTACCTTGGTTGGTTTGGATCTAATGTACCCCCCCAAGGTATATTTGGATCCTTCTCAATCTCTCTCCAAGGAGTAAAACAAACATACAAATTACAACGAGAGAACCTATTGTTGAGGGAACACTTGATATATATTTTCTTAGTAACATATTTCTTTTATTGCTTGGATAATGCTAGTTTTATTTTATATAGTTTGCATTTATTTGGAGAAATTTTTCTAAGTATACCACAAGGATAATCTTCGTTCTTTGGAGTGTGGCAGGAGGCTCATCTTTAGTTGGAGCTTCAACAATTGTAGCAGGCGTTTCCTTTGTTCAAGTATCTTCTTTCCTTTGTAGTGTACAAATTTTTCATCTATGCACTCAAAGCCCAAAAATGACCACAAGGCATTCCAACATCATAAAATAGATAATCGGTGTTAGTAATTTCCCCTCTTGTTTAGCCCCTTACCTAAGTCTAGGCTCGTGAATGCATTTTTCCCCATTTGATGTTTAATACTTAGATGAGGTCCCTTCATTATATTTGTAGGTTAATATTTGACCATGTTTACTCTACCTTACCTTCGATCAAACTTTGCATTCATGCTTGATTTGATCCACTTGGATTAGTTAGAGATTTTCTTTTTAAGGTTCCTAATGTTCACCAATACACCACAATACAACATGCATAATATATGAGAAATAATCAATAGTTATTGTCCAAGGGAAGTAATGAATTCCAAAGGTAGCTACAACTTCCAAATATAAAGGGAGAGATAAACCTCCAAAAGGAAGATACAATCCTCCAATATCAAGAGACGGTTAACCTCTCCATCCTTTCCCCTTCCTTCCACCAAAGAATATATGAGAGATAATAAAACTTTAAATTTTCACCATCAACCAACCATCACATAGAACCTGATAATGCTTCCTGAGACTTCTTCAAATTCTGCAATTCTTCACTTCTTGGAATAATCTGATCCTGTAGATAATATTACTCAATGTATTCTTTGAAACTCCTCCAAGTTTCACTCCTTGAATCCTCCCAGAAAAAGAGTTATAGAGAAAATGGTAGACCTTATTCAATTCTGGTTTATTCAGGAGAGCAAACTTCTACAACATGCCCCACGCTCAATATTTAACATAAGATTCTAAATTGGTACAGAGGAACCTACATCCCATACTATTTCCAATGCAATTGGTCTCACGTAATTTGGATTCTCCATGAAGACGTTATGAATGTTTTACCCGTAACACCTGTTTATGACTAGCTTCAGAACTAGTAAAAAACCCTATCTTCCACAGAGTGTATCTCCAAAATTATAGCGAATAAAGAGTTGAAATTTTTACCACATGTACCTAGATATGTCTTCTCAATAGCATATGAATTTCACCATCTGAATCATTCTATAAACAAAGTTATAGCAAAAATGGTAAGATGACCTATAAATAACATACCTTAGAACACATCACCAAAAGACTTCATCCTCCCTTGAAATCCGGCCTTCTTTACTTCAGATTTCCTCTGAAATTCGACTTATATCTCCTTGTTCATTAAAAAAATTGTGTGTGTTCAAAAATGAATGTATAATGAGATTTATTTATACACTTTATGCGACTTCCTTTTAACATTAGGGTCGACATGTAGTTTCTGCTTCAATTCACATTGTCATCTTCAAAAATTCATTTCTCCTCAATCGTGAGGATCCATGTGACGTGCCACATACCACCGAAAATGACATGACTTATATTATCCATCCATGGGTTTTTTACCTGCATGTGTAATTTCCTTCATGTCTATCTACTTTGATCAACTGTTGGGTCCAAAATCCAATGGCGAGGGTTGACATCAATGACTACAACCAATGACTAGGGTTGACATCAATGACAACAAGAAATCTTCCAACAATCTCCCCCTTTGTCATTGATGGAAACACTCATGCTCCCCATGTCATCATGATACCAATTTCTCTCCTCCTTTGACATCAATGGCAAAGGGTGGGGCTGCTCCCCCTAAGTTCAATGACATAAGGTCACCTTCTTCTTTGGGGTTGCTCCCCCTGAACATGCGGCACTCAATAATACTCCATCCTTATTTTTGTCCTTTGGGACTTTTTCTTCCTTGGAATCATTTTGTGTGGCTTCTATCTTCTCTCTCTTCTTCATGTTTAGGATGTATATGTTGTTCAGTCTTCTTGTTGCAGTTGCAACCAATCTTCCTGAGTTCTTCTCTCTAATTTTACATTTACGGGAGTCAAACGTAAGAGTGTATCCTTGATCACATATTTTTCTGACACTGAGGAGATTATGCTTCACATCTTCAACCAATAAGAATTTTCCTGCTTTTACATTTTCACTTCCAAGATTTACAGTTCCTTTTCCACGTATTTTGGTAGATGAGTCATCTCCAAATGCAACATTTCCACCCTTTTTCTTCAAGCTGGAATTTTTTATTTGATCTCCAGTAATATGAGATGAGCACCCACTGTCTATGAACCATTCATCTTCTTCTTTGCATTCTTTAGCGACCAATGTTATTCGACAGTTTTCATTGTGTGGAATTTCTTTCATTTTCCATGCTGTAGTTGGTATAGGGACATTTTTCATAGGATTATCTTCCTTCATCTCTTTGCAATCTCGTGCTTTGTGATCAAGATTATTGCACTTGTAACATATAATATTTTGATCCATTAATGGGTCAAATGGATTATAATTGTTTTTGACAGGTCTGCGAACATTTCCATATCTATTGTTTTCACCATTCATGTATCTTGCGTAGTTATTCCTTTCATTGATTCTACAATTGATTGCATTCTGTCCAAATTTCCACAAGTATAACAATGTCCAAGAAAGAAATTTTGATACATGGGATTAAGTGATCTTCTTTGTGGTGTAGTCCATCTGGGTTCACGATCTATTCTTCTGTAGTTTCCTTCATAATGATTGATTTCATACCTGATGGGAGAGGATCTTCTTGATGTCTCATTCCTTCTAAATTCTAGTCTTCTATCTTGTTGTTCAACTTGCTCTGGAGTGTTGGTTTCATCATTTTCATCTTCCTTCTCTTGTTTTGTTGTCTTCAAACTATCATTGTATCCTAGTCCTGTCTTGTCATTTGGAGATCTTTGATTGCTAAGGATCTCATCTAATGTTTCCGTGATTTTTTCGAACTTCTTCAACTTTTCTATTGTCAATAGTAGCTCCCCTTTTGTGTGATCCAATTCTTCTTTCAATTTCTCATAATCTTCTAATTGTTCCTTCAAGCTACCAATGGTATTTTCAAGTCTGTAATTCTCTTCTTCACAACTACTCAATTCACCTTTTAGTATTATGTTTGTATTTCTAAGCTTGTTATTTTCAGTTTCAACATGCTTCAACTTTTCAAGATTCTCATCTTCTTGTTCACTGTCTATGTTGTCTTTGTATCCCCAAAAGGAATCAAGGTTGGTTTCTTCATCTGAATCTTCTTCATAAATGATTTCTTATTCTTTAGAACTCTTGTGATCATCACCCTAGGTTTATTGGGGTATGAAGAGGACTTATCCTTCATCATTATCTTCTTCATCACTCTCATCTGAGGAGATGTCATCATCCTTGGAGTAAAAGCTCTTTTTATTGTTGAGACTTCTCTTTTTATAGTAACAGTTTTCAACATGTCTTATTCTACCACAGTTAAAGCATTTGAGAGGAGACTTACCTTTGTATATTCCAGTTCCCTTATGGAACCTTCTTACAAAATTTGTTATTTCTTCATCAAGGTCATTATCCTTGTCCTTTGTCTTATTTATGGCTTTAAAGGCTGCTTCATTGTCTGGCTGGTCACTTTCTATACCTGTTCTCATTTCATATGCTATAAGAGACCCATGTAATTCATCCATTGTCATTTTTGTCAAGTCCCTAGTTTCTTCAATAGTGGAGACCTTAGCATCACACTTCAATAGAAGTGATCTCAACGCTTTTTGTACAACCAAGGATTCATTGAGCTCTTCACCTATTCCTCTGATAACATTAACAACTTCATCAACTCTAAGAAAATAGGTTGCAATATCTTACTTTTCATCCATCTTCAAATTTTCAAATTTTGCTCTATGTCGTTGAATCTTGACCTGCTTAACTTTTGGATCACCTTCATAGATACTCTTGAGTTTGTCCCATACCTCTTTAGCAATGTTGCATCCCATCACTTTGCTGGAAATGGTTGGTGCCAATGATCCTAGAATAACATGTCTATCTTTTGAATTACAACTCATAAGCTTCTTCTCATTTGGATCGTTTGAAGCATTCTTTGGGATTACATAGCCATTTACAATTGAGTACCAAATGTATACTCCCAAAGATGTTAGGCAAGTTTTCACCCTATCACTCCAGTATGCATAATTGATTCCATCAAATCGTTGAATACCATTTGGAATGTGCTCATGGTCATCCATCTCTGCTCAGGATTTTTCTTCCAGTGGTTAAACTGTTCTGAAGGCAACCGACTCTGATACCAATTAATGATACTGAGAGGGGGGTGAATCAATATCATGTACAATTAAAAAAAAATTCAACTTATACTTCAACCAGATTATATATTAGATTATATCCAATGAGAAATGAACAATAATAGAAGAGTTACACCAATACACCACAATACAACATGCACAATATATGAGAAATAATCAATAGTTATTGTTCAAGGGAAGTAATGACTTCCAAAGGTAGCTACAACTTCCAAATATAAAAGGAGGGATAAACCTCCAAAAGGAATATACAATCCTCCAATATCAATAGAGGGTTGACATGTCCATCCTTTCCCCTTCCTTCCACCAAAGAATATATGAGAGATAATAAAACTTTACATTAAATTTTCACCATCAACCAACCATCACATAGAACCCGATAATGCTTCCTGAGACTTCTTCAACTTCTGCAATTCTTCACTTCTTGGAATACTCTGATCTTGTAGATAATATTACTCAACATATTCTCTGAAAATCCTCCAAGTTTCACTCCTTGAATCCTCCCAGAAAAGGAGTTATAGAGAAAATGGTAGACCTTATTCAATTCTGGTTTATTTAGGAGAGTGAACTTGTACAACATGCCCTGTGCTCAACATTTAACATAAGATTCTGAAATTCGTACAGAGGAAACTAAATCCTGTACTATTTCCAATGCAATTGGTATCACATCATTTGGATTCTCTATGAAGACATTATGACTGTTTTACTCGGAACACATGTTTATGACTAGCTTAAGGACTAGTCAAAAACCCTATCTTCCACATAGTGTATCTCCAAAATTATAGCGAATAAAGAGATGCAATTTTTACCACAGGTACCTAGCTATGTCTTCTCAATAGCATACAAATTTCACCATCTGAATCGTTCTAGAAACAAATTTATAGTGAAAATGGTAAGATGACCTGTAAATAACATACCTTAGAACACATCACCAAAAGACTTCATCCTCCCTTGAAATCCGACCTTCTTTACTTCAGATTTCCTCTTAAATTCAAATTATATCTCCTTATTCATTAACAAAATTGTGTGTGTTCAAAAATGAATGTATAATGAGATGTATTTATACCCTTTATGTCACTTCCTTTTAACATTAGGGCCGACATGTAGTTTCTGCTTCAATTCACATTGTCATCTTCAAAAATTCATTTCTCCTCAATTGTGAGGATCCACGTGACGTGCCACATACCACCGGAAACATAATGACTTATAATATCAATCCATGGGTGTTGTACCTACATGTGTAATTTCCTTCATGTATATCTACTTTGATCAACTGTTGAGTCCAAAAGCCAATGGCTAGGGTTGACATCAATGACTACAACCAATGACTAGGGTTGACATCAATGACAACAAGCAATCTTCCAACAAACTGTCAGCGAATCTGGGGGGGTTTTGGCAGGAGTTTCAGTGGGTTCGGAGGCTTTGTTGTCAGTTGATATAGGTTCAGGATTTACACACAATTCCATTTTTTCATTTTCGGATGGCTTGGTTTTCTCTTTAAGTCTGGATGGTGGGATTACAAGGGTCTCTTTGGAAGGTCTGCGACAGGGTCTTGAACTGTTCCCTGCACTAAGGGAGGGTGGTTCAGGTTGCAGTGGTCCAGGGTTTGGGGATATTTTCGAGGGGAGCAGCTGGGGTTTGTTACCGAAGGACTCCTTAGGGTCTGGTATTACTATTTATTTTTCACCATTGGATGTTCTCATTGTTGATGGTGATATTCCTAAGGATGTGGTGAATCATGTGGAGGTTTTACCAAGGGAAGACATGAAGGGTAGGGAGGAAAAGGGTTTTAAACCCTCTCAGGTTAAATCCAAATCTCAGATATCGAGCAAGGATGGGAATTCGAAGGGGCTGAAGGGTGCAGGGGGGGAAAATACCTCTATGCGCAAAGGACCACAGTGTGCTCGTGACATGAAAAGTTCAAAAAGTATAGTGTTTGGGGTTGACATAGATATGGATAGGGTGGTGGAATTCTCTGAGCAGGCGGTGGTAGGAAGTGCAAGGGGAAAGAGATTGCGTGTGGTTTTTCTAAGGGATTGGGTTGTTACTACTTGGGAAAACAATATTACAAGTGATCCCTGTATTCGGCTACTGGCAAGAGGTTGGTTTGCTTTTATTTTTTCTTCCAAGGAAGATGTGTATTGGGTTTTTAAGAAAGTTTGGAGTATGGAAGGGACGCCAATTTTTCTTAAACGATGGACTCCAAAATTTGATGCTAAGAAGGAGAGGGTGGATTTCAAATCCATTTGGGTGTGGTTGCCGAGTCTCCCTATGCAGCACTGGAACCCTATTAGGTTTGCAGAAATTGGGAACAAATTGGGTAGCTTCATCGAAGCAGACATGTCCTTTGAAGAGTCTAGTTTGATGTCAGTGGCCAAAATTTTGGTGTGGCTAGACCTTTGGTCGGGGTTACTACAAGATTTGGTAATTGAAATGGTGTTTGGGTCTTTTGTTCAGACCTTGGACTATGAAGGCATACCCTTTAGATGTCACATGTGTCACATATTTGGGCATGGTGTAGCAGATTGAAATTTGCCTTTCAAGGGGAATTTCCGGTGTTATGAGGGAGATGAACACCAAGTCGAGACATTGAGGTCAGAAAGGGAGAAGTTGGTTGTGGGGGGCTCATTTGAGGCGGAAAAAAAGGTTCGTGGAGCAGGAAATGGCAGGCTGGGGTCCTTCTCGCCTCCTTTAGGACAAGCCTCGGATAAAATAGTCGTGGAAAATATTATGTAACAACTTGCTACAACAAAGGTTAGCCATCAAGAACTAGATTTGTTGGGTAAGCTGTCTCCCAGTACCAATTTGGATGATTCCTTTCTTTTTTCAGATTCCTTTCTTTCGACTGGGGTTTTTGGAGACTTAGGTACTTTACCACTTGGGGTCACCTCTTTCCCTCTTCGGTCGAGTTCAACTTCAGTCTTCTGTCAGGTTCCCACTGTTGGGGACTTTTATCCACCCCCTTTAGCCACTCCCTTGGCCTCTTATTTGGGAACGACAGTTTCTGGTGCCTCCTTGGATATATTGGTTTCTTCTTCCTTGGGTACAAATGTGGTATTAGGGTCTTCTGGACTTTCCCCTCCTGGGATCCCCACTTTTAAGGCTTCCTTCTCCTCCTTAACCGAGTATCCTCTGGTCTCGTCTGAACCTTTTCCCACCTCTTGTGTTACCCCGTCGGCCTCAAAGAACTCGTCTTTTGATGATAGTAGGGTCTGGTATACCTTGCGTAACAGGTCGATTATAAAAGAGGACTTTCCAGAGGGTTGTGATGATGCTCTGAGGGGGAATGCCCTAGGAACCTTACCTCGTGCTTCTTTGTCTGTTAGAGGTCGGGGAAGAAAGTTCCACCTTTTATTGGCCCAAGATCAGGTCAGGATTGATTTGGCCTAGAGTAGACAATCTTCCATCGAATGGGCGCTTAGATCAAAGCAAACCCAAGGGGAGGTTACCTCATGAAAGTCATGTCTTTCAACTGTCGAGGGTTGGCGAACCCATCTAAAAAATCATCACTAAAAAGATTGGTGGATGTTGTATCTCTGGAGGTTATTTTTCTTCAAGAAATTATGGGATTAGTGAATCAGTGGTGGATGTTTTAGAATCCTTGATGCCACGATGGGATTTTTCTATGGTTGATGCCAATGGTCAATCTGAGGGATTGGCTACTGGGTGGTTATTAAAGAAGTGCAATTGTGAGATGGTTTGGGGCTTTGAGTCGGGGATCATATTGAATGTTTTCTCTGCAGATTTGGGTCATTCGCTGACTCTGGTATTTATTTAGATAGTCAAAGATATTGGGAATCCCTCACTCGGTGCTCTTGGTTTTCTGAGAGGGAGGTTATAATTTGAGAGGATTTTAATTTCTCTTTGGGAGCTGTGGAAGTTTGGGGTCCTCGTTCAATCCCAGACCCCTTGACCAATTTATTTTTAAATTTTTTGGATTAGCATGGGATAATGGATATTGATCTTACAAAACTTAATCCAACTTGGAGGAACAAACGGATCGAGGACGAAAGGGTGGAAAAAAGATTGTACTAGTTCTTGTTGGAGGAGGGATTGATTGATTCCTTGGCATTGGTCAGACAATGGGTTGTCAGTGGTGGAGAATCATACCATAGTCTGATAGTATTGGAGTTAAGAGGTAGGGGTAGGCGTGCCCCCAGTCCTTTTAAATTTTTTGAGGGTTGGTTAAAGGATCCAGAATATCAAGATTTGGTCTGAAGTTTGTGAATCCACATTGAGCCCGATATTCATAACCATGTGGCTGTCCTATTTTTGGAAAACTTGAAAAGAATCAAACAAGAAACTATCACTTGGCTTCATGAGAAAAAAGTAAAAGAGGAACAAGAGATGAGATACATTGATCAAACACTTCTGGATCTGCAGGATGGTCATGGGCGGGTTTTAGTACCTGCGATGAAAAGGAGAACCTAGTTAGATTGGAAAAAAGGTGAAGGGAGTTATTGGCAAAAAAAGAAGCCATGTGGAGGTTAAAGAGTCGTGTTATTTGGATTTCCCATGGGGATGAGAATACCAATTTTTTCATTCTTTTTCCAAAGGTAGGAAAGTGGAAAATACAATTTGGGGGTTACAGAAGGGGGATGGGGAAGTTGTAAACTCTTTTGATGGACTGGCTACTATGGGAATATCACATTTTCAATATCTTTTGGAGGCCCAAGAGGGGACTTCTATTGTCGAAATTGTTCAAGTAACCAAGTTATTCTCTAGGTTTGTGGAGGAGGAAGACAACTTGAGTTTAATGGATGAGGTTTATGAGAAGGAATTATTGGAAGTTATACAATGATTTCAAAAGGGTAAAATCCTTGGGCCTAATGGATGGCCTATTGAATTTTACCTGGGGCTCTTTGATCTACTAGGTAGTGATGTATTGAAGGTGGTGGAAGAATCATGATTAGATGGTCATATTCATGAACCCTTAAACTCAAATTTTATTGCTCTTATACCCAAGTCGGATAACCCCTCCTCCTTTGATGACTTCCAACCAATTTCCTTATGCAAATGTATTTACAAGATTATCTCAAAAGTTATCAGTAGAAGATTAAAATATATTCCTTCTTGAAATATCTCAAGTGAACAGTTTGGGTTTTTGGCTGGCAGGCAGATACATGAGGCTATTAGGGTTTCTCAAGAGGGACTGCTTAGTATGAAAACCAAAAAACTTAAAGGGGTTGTTGTGAAAATTGATCTTTCAAAAGCTTATGACAGAGTAAATTGGCTTTACATCTGGATGCTGTTAATACACCTCGGTTTTGGGGTGGCTTTTACAAATTGGGTAATGGGTTGTCTTACAACAATCTCCTTATCCATTCTGATTAATGGCTCGACCTCCTCTTTTTTTAAAGCTAAAAGGGGTTTACGACATGGGTTCCCCTTGTCTCCACTGCTCTTCCTTGTGGTAGCAAAAAGTCTTAGTCACTTTCTGGAAGAGGCAAAAATTTCAGGTAGTTTCAAAGGGATAAAAATTTCCTTGGTTTTGTACATTTCCCACTTACTCTTTGTTGATGATATCTTAATTTTTTGTGATGGATCAAGGAGAGATATTGATAAACTGTGTGAAGGTCTTACTCTTTTTAAAAGGGATACAGGTATGTTAATCAATGAACATAAATCTAGTATTACCTTTGCATCCTTAGAAGGTGAGGAGTTACAATATATCACTTCAAAGCTCCCCTTTCAGGGCTTGAGCTGGAGGCGGGACTGAAATATCTCAGATTCCAGTTAAAACCAAATGACTACAGGAAGACATATTGGATGTGGCTCATTGAAAAATTAGAGAAAAGATTAAAGGTTTGGAGTCATAAGTGGTTGTTAAGGGATGGGAGATTGGTTTTGATTAAGTCGATTCTGGAGGCAATCCTGGTCTATTGGATGTCCTTATCATGGATCCCAAAAGGTATCCTAGAAAAAGCTAGGATTTTTTTTTCCTATTTGTGGCGGGGAAACAAGGATAAGCAGGTAATTCCTTGGGTTTGGTGGGAGAGAATTGCAGTTCCGAAGGCTTTAGGGGGAGGGGGGTTGAATTTTTTTTTTTTATTCTCAAAATCTCTTGCAACTAAGTGATCCTGAAGATTGATCGATTCTACTAGCCTCTGGACGAGAGTTGTATATCATAAATATATTGTGCCTCTAAATATTCTTGAATGAATTCAAGACCCAATTAAAATACTTTCAAGTATCTCTATTATTTGGAAAGCGGTGATCAAGGCTTTTGATTTGGTTGGGAATGGTCTGGTTTGGAGGATTGGTTATGGTAGGTTGGTCCAGATTGGGTTGGATCCATGGGCTGGCATCAATCACAAACATCTCTTAAATGTTGGGACTCGCTTACAATTGGAGTGTGGAGTTTTTTTTCATTTAGCACAGGTTGGGGACCCAACCACAACTAACTTTTGGCACCGAGGTTGGATGTCGAGGTGGAGGCTTGGCCTCTTCGATGAGGACTTAGCTCATTGGGCCAGGTACATCTAATATTTAAGGGAAGCCTCTATTCATTTGACCGAAAGGGATGAAGAATTACTCTGGGATGGTGATGTGGGCGGGGTGTATACTCCAAAAGCGGGTTATGTACAATTTAGTGTGGAATTTCATCAGAGAGAACCACTTTGGTGGTGGAAGAAGCTCTAGAAACAACATTGCCCGACAAAAGGGAAGTTATTGGTTTGGTCAATTTTGGAGAACAAATTGCCAACTTGGGACAATCTACAAACGAGACAATTTAATGGCCCAGGATGGTGTGCTCTCTACAAAGAACATTTGGAAACTGTGGATCATCTTTTCATGCGGTGTTCTTATACTAGGGGTGTTTGGGCTGATTCACAATCCTTGAAAATTACACTCGGACGCTAGCAAGGCATCTCCTTTGATGTGGTGTTGAAGGCTTGGATGTGCGCGAGGGGGAATTATGAATATAGGGCCTTTCCTATTATCATAGCTTGGGGGATCTGGATAACTCGTAACAAAGCTATTTTCCATGATGAGTCCTTTCCGATTGCTAGAGTGGTTGCCATAAGTATTGGTATCTTGGATTCCTTTACCTTTTAGGGAGGTGAGGGGCATGGTCTTACTCGACCAGTAAGGGAGGAAATATATGATAATACCAGGCCGTGGGGATACTTCGATGGGGTTGCGTCTGATGATCAACTAATGTGTTG
>JASDQU010817117.1:0-10626 GCA_032191745.1 Picea mariana | reverse complement strand
AGAGCACTTAACAGTTGTCATTCATTAGTACTTAGCCTTTGTCTATAGTGCAGATAAACCCTAATTACAACGTAATGCAGTATTCAACAAGATACAACACATTCAAGTACTAAGCACATCAAAATAGATCAGATCTGGTACTTATTTACATCACCAAGCACTAAGATATCATATTCATCTAAGCATACATCATTGCACTAAGCATTAATCATATGAACCATAAAACAACCATAATGCACAAAGCAACCACAACACAGGATATACGTGGTTCACCCCTAGCCTGGGGCTATGTCCACCAACTCTTCTTCTCTTTATTGTCTTTTGCCAATCATCTACATGCACAAAGCCACAAGATCCTACTCTGCATAGGACAGGAGATCTGTGTGCACTCCACTAGATTCTCCTTCCTCGAGCTATGTTATATCACAAAGCCTTTACAGAGTCTCTTACAGTCACTTGCACTTATCCTTGCAATTTCTTAACACATAGCATGCACAAAGAATCCACAACTATTTGCACTTAGCACATTGGTCTCTTCCTGCATCACCTAGATATCTATTTATACATTACAAAAGGGCCTAGACATGGGTAAACCCATGTGCCGAAATCCCCATACCTGTTGCATAAGCCCAAAGCCCAAAAATACCTAAAAGGGGGCCGAGTTCCCACGATATCCGCTTCGACTTGTGCTCCACCTTCGATAGCCTGTCGAAGTCCCAAAATAGGTCTAACTTAACCAAGGATATCCAAAACTTGGTCAAGGGCCAACAAGCCCCCAAAAATCACCTGTGACTTGTCCCGAGTCACTCTGATCTGGGTAGCTCCACCTCAAAAGCCTCAAGCCTAGCTCGAGCTGCTTTGCCAAGGCATCCTTCTCGAAGAACTCTTGAATAATTGCCTCATTCACAGGTCCCCTAAGAGTTGTTCTATTGAAGTGACTACTTGTTCCAACTTTTCTCCTTGGGCTTCAATCTCCTTAAACAGTTGGCAAGCTTCATCTTGGACTGGTTGGAGCCTCTGAGTCACTTCCATGACTTTGCTCTATATGGTATGGACCTGCTGCTAAGTAGTGCACTATTCCTGGGATCTTTTCATTCTCTCAATTGCTGATAAGCACTTCAATTGCACCTGTATTGTTGTCACTTTCTGCTTTGCCTCCTAGAGCTGTGACTCTAGTGTCTTCAGTTCAGGGTCCTCAGTAATTCGCTCTTAAGTATGCGTACTTCTACTGCTAAGTTGTTGACATTCCAAAGCTAATTCTCTTATCCTCTCAACTGCGCTTCGGGAAGTGGCTTCTCTTTGGTCTCGTACGTCTGGTGTAGTACTTGGTATTGTTTGTAGCTCTAGATATGCTATTCTCTATTGAAGCTGTTGGATGGCTTCAACAAGCTGTGCTACTTGATGCTCTACTGGGTCTTTCTCCTTTTTCTCTAAGCTCATCATAGAGAGAATTTCTCTGCTGACTGCTTCTTTTACTCCAACCTACTCCGCGAGCAGTTGTTCTTTCTCATGTTGGATCTGTGCTTTATCCTTTTCAAACTTTGCCTGGAGGTTGTCCTTCTCCTGCTGCGCAACTCGATGTTGTTCTATCATTTCCTCTTGTGCTTGCTTCAGGGCCACTGTGACCTATTCTGTTTCTTCCTGTGTGTAACAAAGACGAGCTTCGATCACATCGGCTAGTCTGCGGAGTTGGGTAGGCTCATCTCCCAACTCTGTTTCTTTTGATGGTGGGGGCACAGTGGACACTGCGTGGCTGGAGTGAAGGGCCTATTGTACCCCTCGTAGTTTTGCTTCAATTTTTTCATACATGGTATCTTGCTTAGATTCATTTATCTACAAAAGATCTTCCGAGGTGTCTGATACAACTATGATGATGAAGTCAAAATCATCGAGTGTGATCACAATCTGTAGCTTGGTCTTATTAGATTTTGACTTCTTTCGCGATGCGGGTTTTGTGGGAGAAACCTTTCTTTTGTTAGATGGCTCTACGTCATCAGGGGGATTATGTGGCAGTGTTACTTTGCCTTGCTTCTGTTGATCTTCTTTTCCATTGTTTTCTTATTTATCTACTTCATCATCACCTCCTCTTCTAGGTGATTCTGAAGCAGTTTCTTCTGATGCACTGCTCAGCTGTTGGACCTCTTCTGTCTTCTTCCTTCTGCTAGTTCCAAGTGTATCATGCCCTTCACGAGTGACCACCAGGATTCTGATTAGTTCAGGATCAGACAGTTCTGCTGGGTCAACCGGGATAAGGAGCTCTGCAGGCCATTCCTTAGTTATTTCTTCTAGGTCCTCCTTTGTGAGTTTGTAATAACTCTGTAGTACTTCTTTGTGTTGATCTCCACACACAGTGATGTAGATAAAATTTATGTCTGCATGGAACTTCACAAATGGCTTAAATCTGGGCAGGGTGTTCGACGTTATACGAGGGATAGCTTCAATAGCCCTCTTTAACTGCAGTTAGTAGATGTGGAACACCATGTTTGACTGCCATTTTTTTCCTATATCGCTCGAATACCAGAGCAAAGTGAACTTGGCGACTAATGGTTCAGATGGCTCTAGTTCAGGGAAGGTCGCACCTTCCGACATCTCCCAAGATATGAACATGATGAGGATCAACATCCAACTAAAATGGAACTCATAGCCCTGATCCTGAGCTTTGTGACGGTCTTGGGCTAACTAGTTCACTAAGTACTTTGCATAGTTCATATGTAGTCCCTCCACGCATTTTCCTACGAGGTCAACAACAAACCCTATGACCTGCGTGGGTTTGTTCTTCCAGACTATCTTACCAACAATCAACTGGAAAGGAAGGTGCACTGCGCCATTCTGGATGGAGGCTACCTTGTAGCCTTGCTTCTCCTTCTCCACATCACCCTATGTATCTTTAATCTTCTACGCCAGGGCACGGTCTACAACCTTTCTTGGGTAAAATTATTGCGGGTATGGTCCTTGCATTCTCAATCCGATGATATGATGGATCAACATCGGATCGACGGTGATGCATCTATCTAGCCACATATAACTACCATGGAATCTCGACAACAGGATCTTAACGCACGCGTTAACCTCCTGGTTCCTTCCAAAATGGGTTATTTTCATCACGTTCAGAACAATGGACTGCGTGACGGCCATAGTCCATGGTTGGGGGATTATCCTCGACTTCTTCCCCTTCGTCCTAGTCAAATACCTATGAGGAGCAAGCATGTTGAAGTTCTTGTGATCCCCTAGGTTAAATTCGTTGATATTTAGTGTCATGATCTTATCCATCTGAGGCTTTCCTATGTGTATCCCCTTCAGGAGGTACGAAGTAACCAAGGTGTATTCGAAGTCCCTGGGGACACTGTCACAATTCACCGTGCTGGCCAGAGGTGGGATGTAATTAGGCAGGATGGATGGGATTAACTTTGTGTTTTCCAAGTCATCTCGAAGCTTGTTTCTTTTCTTGGTCGTAGCTCGAGATGGTCCAGATCCGCGAGTAGTCAATGGGGAGGCTTGCACTCCTCTCATCGATGAAGATTGAATTCTGATGGACATCACCTTCTCATCCATAAGTTCAATTAGAAGGTGATGTTCATCCGACATACACGCTCGATATCAGATAACTCAGGTCGTTGAACAAATGCTCAATGCAATAGAACATGTAGCGAAGTCTCAGTAAGCACAACACAATAATAGTGAGTTCTCTAGTTGGCTCAGATACAATTCACAAAATTGTTCTTGATGCAAAATTTGACGAAATAAGTAGAAAACAATGTAACAGGTCCCTCCAATGGACAAGAATCCTTCATCAATGCATTTATGTCCATTACGACGTGGTCCCAATGATCTGATGGCGAGATTTCTGATCATAATTCTTATTCTAACCATCCGAGAACATCAATCTAACGGTTATAATGCCTCCAATAGTCATATCACTCTGCCATGGAGAAATGCCAATCTGAGATGCTCTGATACTCCGACAAAGTTCAAATTTTGGAGACCTTCCTTCTGCGAAGTCTTCTCTGGAACTTCCTGTAATTTCTCCAAATTTTCTTTCTTCTTGTTGATATTTCTACCCTTCTTCCCTATGATCTGTGTCTTAGTATTCCTCTTTACATTCTAATTCTTATCTCCTCTTGGCATAGTAACTTCACGATGTTGGTGGTCTTTCCTAAGGTTCAAGGGCGATACTGCTTCTCTGTCTAGGGTAGGTGCTCTATTGTCCTGTATAGACAAGTGTTTCAAATTTTCTTGTGTTCTTTCAACTTCGACATCCATATTTCTGGTCCTAAGTAGCTTCAATTGGCTTTCTTATTCTGTCAGTAAGTGTGCTATTATCTTAGCCACGAAGTCCCTTATTTCTTTCTTTTTCTGTTCTAGAGCTTCCTCTTCTTTTCTTTGGGTTTGATCTTTCTCAATCCAAGTTTTTCCTAGTAGTATAGCAAATGGGGTGTTGTTCTCAATAAATTTAACAACCTCAAATTCTTCTTCTGTCGAAGTTACACGAGCATTCATAGATGTTTGGGTAAGTCTTCCACATAGGGTTATCATCTTTCCTCTAAATAATCCAATTCCTCCCAATGAAGGAATCATATCAGGATTTCCTAAAATTTCCCAAGTTTTTTCTGTCATAATATTCACTTGTGTTTCCTCATCCAGAACATAGTCTATGTTGAAGTCTCCTATTCTTGTTTCTATGCACTTTTTCTCTTTGAAGATCTCTGATAAGTTGATATCTCTGTGGTCATTCAGGGTTTCTTTTATTTGTAGTAATACTGTCTCTTATTCTTTCTGGGGTTCTACCATGGTCTCAGTTTCTTGGTCTTCCTCAGGGTTTTCTTGTCTCATATTAATTATTTCAACTTTAGCAATCATTCTAGGTCAATCCAGAATGTAATGTTCCATAGCTTTACAACAAAGACAACTAGGTCTTCTACCAAGGCATTCCTTAGCAAGGTGTCCCGGTCTTCTAAAATTGTAACAAAGAGTTAATCCTCTCTTTCTCTTAAATGATCCCTAACCTTTCTTGTACTGCGCACTAGGATCATAGTAACTATCCTGCAAAAATTTCTTCCTAGGATCGTGCATCCATTTGTTAGTCCAAACATTCTTTCTATGCATAGGAATAACATATCTTTAATTATTTCTATCAGATCTACTCATATCAAACCTTCTTTCTTCTAGTAGTGCCCTAGTTTTCAGACTAGGACAAAATTTATCAAACATACCTAGATCCATACTTTCGAAAAAAAAAATTCACTTATCTTACCTTTAACAAAGCACAAAGCTTTCAGAGCTTGTCTCTTTAATAATAATAATAATAAATTCACTATTCTTACCTTTATCAGAGCACAAAGCCTTCATATCTTACCTCTTTTCTTTAGATTTGCCTCCTTTCTTAGCACAAAGCTTCACATTCAAGTAGAATACTGCGCACTTAAAGAAACATATCTACGCACAAAGATTTCTTTCTTTTCCTCAGTTCCCAACAATCACAGTTTCAGGTCCTAGAAACAGAACCATTTTTTGGCACAGGGGCAGACCCAGGGTTCAACGCTTCAACAATGCACCAACAAAACCCTAACTACTGGCCCTTTCGGCAACACCTGTGAAGCAGATGATGTCTCACTCGAGGTAGATGCAGGGATGGTTGCATGACTTAGATGTATGCAAACTAGATGGGACATAGATCTGTGATTAAAACACTTTAACAGAGCACTTAGAAATTGTCATTCATTAGTACTTAGCCTTTGTCTATAGTGCAAATAAACCCTAATTACAGTGCAACATAGTATTAAACAATATTCAACACATTCAAGTACTAAGCACATCAAAATAGATCAGATCTGGTACTTATTTACATCACCAAGAAATGAGCTATCATATTCATCTAAGCATACATCATTGCACTAAGAATTAATCATATGAACCATAAAACAACCATAATGCACAAAGAAACCACAAAACAGGATATACGTGGTTCACCCCTAGCCTGGGGCTATGTCCACCAACTCTTCTTCTCTTTATTGTCTTCTGCCAATCATCTACATGCACAGAGCCACAAGATCCTACTCCACATAAGACAAGATATCTACGTGCACTCCGCCATATCCTCCTTCCTCGAGCAAGGTTACAATACAAATCCTTTACACAGTCTCTTATAGTCACTTGCACTTAGACTTGCAATTTCTTAAAACATAGCATGCACAAAGCATCCACAACTATTCTCACTTAGCACATTGGCCTCTTCCTACATCACCTAGATATCTATTTATACATTAAAAAAGGTCCTAGACATGGGTAAACCCATGGGCCAACATCCGCATACCCCTTACATAAGCCCAAAGACCAAATCCCAAAAATCCCTAAAAGGGGGCCGAGATCCTGAGATCTCCGCTTCGACTTGAGCTCCACCTTCGACAGCCCGTTGAAGTCCCAAAATAGGTCAAACCTGACCAAGGATCTCAAAAAATTGGTCAAGGGCCAACAACGGGCCGAAATCCAAACCACAATATTGTGGGGAGGATATGTGGCATAAATAAATGCATTTCGAGCCCGAAAGCGGTGTGGAACCAAACCGCTTTCGAAGCCCCCAAAATCACCTTCTCTTACAGGGTCATATCAAACAACAACACATGGCCACCCCTCAATAGACAAATCACATCTCGATTCCGAGGAGGGTTCAGCCAACGAACAGGGTTTTAATTTTGCGGCCTCGAAACCACCTGCTTATTCAATGCCCAATCCAGGAGTGGCACGTGGTCGCCCCTTAATCGTCCAACCACGCTCTAGTCCCAAGGAGGATTCAGTTAATGAAAGGGGATTGGTAGTTGAAACCTCAGCTCAATCCATAAATATAAGGTGTGGAATCTATGGTCGAGGAGACATACCTGTCAGAATGAGGTACCATGATGGACGGCTTCTTCTTGCAGACCCATACTAATCTGAGCTTGCGTATGACATGAGGAAACACACAGAGTTTGACAGAAGGATGCACAGACGAAAGATTTGAATGGGATCACCGGATTACACTCCTAGAAGTTATGGACTGATCTGATTATAAATAGATCAGTTTAGGATTTTGTAAAAAAAGAGGGGGGGGGGTTTAGAGGCTGGAGAGTCGAGAGATTTTTAGGAGCAGGGCTCTTCATTTTTCAGTTTATAAGCCCGAGGGCTTGGATTGTGAATATCATGTTTTTGAAGATTCCTTTGAGTGGTTTTTATCATACTGTCTTCTTAGTTTACATACTATTTTTTTTTTCTTGTCTGGATGTAATCTTTCTGATTTATTGATTCCTTAGGCAGTGGAGGATCTGTTGTCATCTTGTCATGGAGGATCCTCTTTTTCTTCTTTTCTGGATGTAATCTCTCTGATTTATGGATTCCTGAGGCGGTGGAGGATCTGCTGTCATATTTCCCATATTTCATGGTTCATCGCTTAGACATTTTCTGTTTCTATTTTTGTCTGGATGTAATCTCTCTGATTTATGGATTCCTGAGGTGATGGAGGATCGGTTTTCACCTTTCCCATCTTTCATGGTTTATCATTTAGACACATTCTGTCTTCCTTCTCCTCATCACCACATAAATCCTTTGTCTGGTAGGCAGTTTAAATTCCTTCATTATTCATGATACTTATGACTCCATAGCCCAACGGTCCCAACTAATTGGAAACAACCTCTATTATCTTTTATTTTCTTTGCAGTCTTGTCCTGATCCACCCACTCAAACCATTTTAATCCATTTTTCTTTTTTTTGATGGGTACATGTCTTATCCTCTTGTAGTTGGAGGGTGATTCTCAGTGCTAACACACATCATTTACTTTTATTGTTTTTAATCAAAGGATTTAAATAAAATACCAACATTGTAAAGTAAATGTGATGGTTTATGGTTAAATGTGATGACATAATAGTGAAATAAGGTGGAATAAAGAATAAAATTTAAGATCCCATCAGGCTCTATAATGTAAATGATCATGTATCCTATGCCATAGCTCGCTCAAGTTGATAGTATCTTGAAACAAGGCCTGGACTGGTCGGACACTCAATCTGTACAAACTGTTTTCTCGAACACCAATCACCCAGGCATAATCCATGTGTGAGTTCTAGTTGTGCCATGCAAGAACTTTTCCTTCAACGAAGGTAACCTTGTATCCTTTATCCTCTAAGGTAGAAACAAACACAAGGTTCCTTTTCATCCTAAGTACATATAGTACCTCACTTAATTGAAGAGGTATGTCAGAATCTAGTTGGAAAGAAGAAGTTCCAACTCCCTTCACAGTATATCTGGCATTGTCACCAAGTACAACATGCAGACAAGACTCTTTCTTTACAAGATCTATAATATGTTATCTTTATCCATTTATGTGTCTAGAAGCATCACTATCAATCAACCAAATATCATTATCTGTAGGAACCATACCTGAGAGTGTTGATATGAAGAAGAATTCTTCATATTTTATGTCTTCATCTCTCTGAGGTGGTTCTGGATCAACATTTGAAGTGGAGGCATGTTTTCTTCCTTTCTTCCTAGTAGGACAATTTCTCGCAATGTGTCAATACTTGTCACATCTGAAACATTGAATCTTTGAATTGCATTTCTATGTTCATGACCTAAAGCTGCTGAAATTTTCTTGTCTTTGAATTCTTTGCTGAAACTTATTCTATTCCTTCTTCCTCTCTTTGCATGAGAAGCAATATCTTGATTGTCATCATGATGGGAGTCTTGCACTCCTCTGGCTATAATTCTAGTTTCCTCCTGAGTGCAGTGTTTCCATAGATGATCAAACTCTGGTAGATCTTCTCTTCCACTGATACTTTGAAGAAATGGTTCCCAATGTCTTGGAAGAGCATTTAGAGTAATCATGACAAGTTCTTTGTCTGTTATTGTTTCTCCAATGGAACCTAGATGATCTCTGATCTTTGAAATCTTCATGAAGAAGGTAGAAATGGTGTCAAATTTCATCATCTTGATATTTTGAAGTTGGTGTTTCAAAGTGAGAGCTCTGTTTGTGTTGTTTCTCTCAAACATATTCTTAAATGAATCATACATTTCATAAGTTGTCTTCAGGGTAGAGATGTGAGATAGTAGATGATCTCTTACTGAATAGATGATTATCTTCCTTGCTTTGACATCATCTTCCTTCCATTCGGCCTTCTCTTCATCGATAGCTATTGTTGGTAGAGTCTTTTCTATCAATCTCAATAGGTCATCCTCTTCCAAAGTGATCTGCAACCTTAAATTTCATGATCTGAACTTGCTTGTTCCATCAAGACTATCTTCCACCAAAGTTTTGTTCCTCATGGCTTGTAGATTATTCACAAACCCTAGTGGATAGGCTAGAAACCCTAGCTTCAGAAAACATGACGGTTAGGATTACGATAGAAACCCTAGGTTTTGTTGGACTTATGACTGCCAAAAATAATCCTCGGAGAGTCAAAAGAACCCTAGTAAATTTGCATAAACCCTAGAAACCCTAGGGTTGAAAATCAAAATTTTCTGATTTTCAATTTGAGAGTTGCAGGAGGTGTGCTGAAGGAGGTTGTACTTTCCTATGCAAAAATTATGCCCGACTTTTAAGTGGAAGGTGCTAGAACTAGCTTGACAAGAAAAATGGAAGGGGTCGATTTTGTAGTTGCATCAAGAAGGTGATGACTAGCTCTGAATAGCTTGTGCAATGGCTCTTTAGGAACACTGTTCTAATACCATGTTGAATTTTAATGCTTATCTCAAGAAAATTTAGTTTATTTCAATTTAGCATGAAATAAAACCATAAACAATGCAACAATACAATATACAATAGCTACAGTAACCAAGATCACAAGAAGAAAAACCATGCACAAAAACAAGAAGTTATCTTGGGAAAACCCTTCTCAATCAAGGGAAAAACCTATCAATCCTTTGCTATAGAGTCAAGAGAATACCCCCCACACCATAAACCCTATAGCACACAAGAGGGTGCTTCTATGACATATAAACTTGCACCTAAGAGAAGTGCGCACTTCAGTTGTACAAGTAGCTTGAGAGAATGTTACAATGAAGTGTGAGAGAGTGTTCCACAATGGGGATATACTCTCTTGTTTATACAAGACCTAAAAGAACAATAGGTGTGTCTATTGGCACAATAGGGACAAATTATATAACTCAATGATATAATTAATATTTACACAAATATTAATTATCTTTACATGATGGGGCCGACTTGTACCCTTTACACAATTAGGGTTACACAATAAATCTTACTCTTAGACAATATAGTAAGGATCTCTCACATCCTCTAGTGCTCATCCACTAGGGGCATGTTCACTTGTTCTCATCCATAGGGACATCACTCTCAACAAATCAACTCAACTAACTACATAGGAGTACCATATGGAGAGCCATCTCAAGTCGACTCAACTAAGTCCATAGGATTCTGACAAGAGACCATCTCAAGTCATCTAAAATCAGTCCAGAGGAGCACGAAAAGAGACCACATGTCATCTCAACTCAATCCGGATGAGTATCACACACCCATCACATGGGCTCTCTCACAGATCATCTCAACTCAGTCCAGAGGAGAACGACCCGGAGAATGTCTCATGAAGTTGCAATCAACAACACATACAAGATCCTTAGAGATGGTATTATTGGCCCTCTTTATT
>JASDQU010817116.1:69884-82906 GCA_032191745.1 Picea mariana | reverse complement strand
ATTACCCAAACTTGGGATCTCCAACTTCTCATGGCCATAACTCTCTAACCGTGAGGAGTTATGTTACGTTCCACATACCACCGAAAATGGCATTACAAGCACTATCCATCTAGGATATTTTCCCTGACAAATTCACTATCCTTCATCTCATTATCCACAATTAAGCATGGGTTCTCTTACTCCGCAAAGCGTCTTCCCATGAGGGCTTTCACCATAAGGGGAACACTTTGGAGTTCATCCATATTTACTTCTTATTAACCATGACAAAACAATAGTGAGTCATATTTACATCAAACGATATTGGTTCCATTACCCAAACCTTTGTGCTACGGGGCTTTCTTCAAGGGTTGACATCAATGATAACCAACCTTAATCAACAAGGTCGTGCTGAGATGCAATTTTGTTCCTTGGAGCTTAAACAATTCTTGCCAAAAATTGAGATTGAAAGTTGGATCATGGTCGAAGACAATAGAGTGAGGCATGCCATGGATTTTGAAGATATTATCCATAAAAATTTGAGCCACTATAGATTTGGTGAATGAGTGTTGGAGATCACATAAATGAGCATATTTGGATAGATGATCTACTACAACCATGATGACAGATTTATTACCTGATTTGGGTAAGTTGACAATGAATTCCATAGAAATATCCATCCACATAGCAGGTGGAATAGGCAGCAGTTGGAGTGTGCCTAGAGTTTTCACTATTTCACCCTTGTTGCATTAACAAGTATCACATTCGACCACAAAGGTGTGGATGTCATGTTTCATGCCTTTCCAGAAAAAAGAACGTTTGGCATGTTCATAGGTTTTGTGAAAGCTTGAATGCTCAGTTGTGGGTGAAGCATGAAGTTGAGAGAGCACACTAGATTTAAGGTGAGACTATTTGCTTAAATGCATGTGATCTTTATAGCAAAGCTACTCATTTTTCCAAGAGTATTCCGGAGAGGTCCGAGGATCTTGCTGCAAATGTTGGATCATGCAAGAAAGTTTGGGATTTTTCAAACATTCCTGGTGAATAGTCTATAGCCAATCTGCTACAATGAAAGATAGGGAAAAGAGGAACCCTTCTTGTTTACATTTTCTTTAAAAAAACATCAACAACCACATTTCCTTTACCCTTCTTGTAAATGATATCATAATCATAACCAAACATCTTGGTCACCCATTTATGTTGCTTCAGGGATGAAATTATTTGTTCCAAAAAACACTTGAGAGTGCAATTATCAGATTTAATTTTGAAGCATTTCCCCAACAGATAAGAACACCAGAGATCCATTGCATCTAGAATAGACAACATTTCCTTTTCATAGGTGGATTTTCCCAAATGGAGCTCTGAAAGTTTTTTACTAGCAAAAGCCAAAGGTTTGCCATCTTGCACAAGGACTTCCCTAATTCCTTTCCCTGAAGCATCACATTCCAGAACAAAAGTCTCGGTGAAGTCAAGCAATGCAAAAACTGGAGTTTTTCACATAGCCTCTTTCAACGTTTATAAGCATTCATTAACTGCGAGAATCCAACTAAAAGCATTATTTTTAAGGAGATCAATGAGAGGAGTTTCATTTTTACCATAATTGTGAACAAACTTGTGATAATAGTCCATTAAACCAAGGAAACCATGAAAACTTTTAAGATTTTTAGGGATAGGGCAATCCTTCATAGCTTCAACTTTCTTAGTATCCACAAGTACACCATCCTTGTCAACAATATGACCCAGGTACTCAACTTCAGAGGCTCGAAAAGTACATTTTGATTGTTTGATAAAAAGTTTGTGCTTAGACAGTAAGTGTAGAACTTTATCCACATGGGATGGATGGGCTTGCCAAGCTTTAATATAGATGAGGATATCATCAAATAAAACTAAGACAAAATGATGGAGGAAGGTATAGAAGACATGATTCATGAAACTTTGAAAAGTGGAAGGTGCATTACACAAGCCAAAGGGCATGACCAAGAACTCATAGTGACCCTCATGAGTTTGAAAGGAATTTTTGGGAATATCTTCCTCTTTCATACATATATGGTGGTATCCAAAACGAAGATAAAGTTTGGTAAAGTACCAAGCACCACTTAATTCATCCAAAGGGTCATTAATGATAGGAATGGGAAACTTTTTTTTGATTGTGATTTTGTTGAGGGCGTGAAAAATCAAGACACATTTTCCAAGTGCCTTCTTTCTTGAGTATCATGACTACATGAGAAGAATAAGGGCTGGTACTAGGACGAATAACACCCCCCTCTACCAATTCTTGAACAATTTTCTCAATTTCATTTTTATAGGCAAAGGGATGACGATAAGGGCCAAAATTGGGAGGAAGAATGCTAGGGACCAGGGGAGTGGAATCATCATCAACACCACGAGAAGGAATATGTCCTTGGGGAGTGTTAAAAACATTTTGGTGTTGGGATAACATAGATTGGAGTTCGAGATGCATAGTAGGTGAGGGATCTCAATCACTTGAATGGAATAGAGTTGGGAAATAATGTCATAATGACCTTTTTTGAGTAGCTTTTCCATTCGGTGGGATTTGATGATATCAGGGGAGCCTCTCATGATGCCTTGGAACTTATATTGTTGTCTTTCCTATTCGAATTGCATGGTTAATTCCTTAAAATCCATGGTGATAGGGTTGAGTGCGCATAACCATTCAACACCGAGCACAATGTCTCAACCACCCATAGTGATGGGATTAAGTGTGCGTAACCATTTAGCATCGAGCACAATGTCACAACATCCCATGTTGATAGCAAACATATGAGATTTCACATGGTACTAACCAATTTGTAGGCACACATTTTCACAACGCCCCCCACATTTCATGGAACCACCATTTTCAATCATGATTTGAAAATTGTTGACTACGTAGAGATAGCACATGGTCTCTTAAGCAATGTAACAATGAAAAAAATTATGGGTGTTTCCACTGTCAACTAGGATAATGACTTTCCCATGCTTATTGTATCCAAGTAACATGAGGGTTTGGGGAGTATTAAAACTAGTGAGGGCATTTAGCGAGATAAGCGATCCGAATTCCAATGGATCAGAGGGCAGGATATGATCATCAACATGTGGTAGCTCTTCAGCATGGGGAACATCAGTATCCTCATCAGAAAAAACCTCAAGAATGACCATACAAAGATTATGTTCCTTGCACTTGTGTTCTGGAAAATATTTGTCATCGTAATTATAGCAAATACCCTTAAGTTGGCATTCAACCATTTCTTCCTAGGTTAATTTCTGAATCTTGAGAGGAATGGAAGGAGGGGATGGATTGGTGGGTCTAGGGTGAGAAATAAAGGAGGGTCTTTTGCTTTGGGAAGAGACCACATGTTCTACTTCCTTGGTGTGTTGAGTAGCTTCAAACCAAGTCTGGGGGCGAGCCATTAGGACATGGGCTCAGATGTCATCTTTAATGCCACTAATAAAGCATTCCTGGAAGAAGGTATTGGACACGCCATCTGTTCTAAAATCCAATTGCTCAAAGGCAGTGATATAGTCTTCCATTGTGCTAGACTGTTTCAACTTGGTTAAATGACCCAAATGATGTGTGTCGATGTCAAAGCATCCATAAAGATATGAAACAAACAATGTCCAAGCAACATACCCTCTGCGTGAATTTTTATGCCATTGCCATCATTTCCACCGCTTAGGATCCAAATAAAGGATGCCAATATGAAGTTTGGCCAACTCATTAGTAATACCATGCAAGGAGAAATAATGTCCCATTTGAGTGACCCAACTCGTGGGATCCGGGACATCAAATTTATTCATGTCCACTTTCGGAAGATAGAGTTCACGACGAGGAGGGTTGGAATGAAAGAGAATAGAATGGGAGGAATCAGAGTCTTCTAGGTTATAAGGTTATGTAGAGGAGAGAGGATCTTTGGATCGAGTAAGCATTGCTGACAATTTTTCCACATTGGCCAAGAGGGCTTCTAGTTGGATGAGCAGAGAATTGATGGTGTTTAGTTGTCGGAGCCATGAATTAATGATAGCAATATTTGAAGTAAGTTTAGAGATCTATTTCCTGGTATGCTCATTGGTTTTGTCTAAGGCAGTGATGTGGTTGTCAAAGTCTTAATTGCAGGTGTGGAGAATTGGGGAGTGAATGAGGTCGGTGGGTCCACACAAAAAAGGGGTCACTGGTGAAGGGTACCACTATGATCAGTGCAAAGAGAGGAATTCAATGGGATAGGTCCCAAATAAGGATGTCGTAGAGGGTGGGTGGGTCCACAGAAAAAAGAAAAAAAAAGGGTGAAGAGAGGAATCTGGTGGGATAGGTCCCAAATAAGGGTGTCAGTGGGACTGTACTCTTTTTTAACTCCTACTGAGTTATACTCCGGCATGAAGAATATTGCAATGACCAAATGCCTAAATTGTTAACAGGGAAAATTGTGTAGGAACTTCACAATCTGGATGCAGGAGGAAGGGTTGTACTACAAAAGTTCCCCTTTGTTTTCGTTATGTTCTATGTTAGCGACAAGGGTTAGGGTTTTGAGGGTTTCTACAGACAAGGGTTGTGCCTATTTTATAGCTCTTTGATATACTTGTGGGGTCAAACAATAGTACTCTACCCAATATCTCAAGGCACCAACTAAGGAGGCTCGACCATACCCTTAGTCGTACTACACGAGTACCCAAGTACGCGAAAGTGATCTTCCGGAGTGTTGTTCTCAGTGCCATTATAGCAGTCAGGTGACAAATAAGATGATCTATAGTTGGTTTCAAGAGACCTAGGGGAATCCCTATATACCCAAAGCTACATGAGAGTGATGGTCGTGTACAGGTATTGTTTAATGCGGTAGTTCTCGAAAGGGTACCAATAGGGGTTACAGAGGTTTCCAACAAGGTGAAATAGTAGTTCCAAGTAACCCGTGAAACCATTTGTATTTCTTATGTGTAGTCCTCCCTAGTCCCAGTTTTACCTACTCAACGACAAATATTTGTGCTTTAAAGATGTCGACAATACACGTCTCTAGGCTGGAAAAAAAAATTCTAAATTTTTTGCAGAGAAAAGTGCTTTGATACCACTTGTAAGGTACCAGATGTATTATGTAGAGTAGAAACTGAATTATTATGATGAATACCAGCATAAACAACAAAATATAAAGAATAATAATACCATAAATGATACCTTTATTAATAGAAAGCCAATTTCAATTGTCTCTTCGAGCGGGAAACCTCTAGTAGAGCAGAGCTCAATTACAAAACAATTCTCAAGACAAAAACTTTCCCATGCTTTCTACTCTTATTTATATTATTTCTATCTTCTAAAGAACATTCTAAAGAAAGATCTTTCTACAAGCGGAAGCTTCTATTAATCTTCTTACATTAGACATGTTCACGTTATTACATAGTCCTTGTTTACTAATGTCGGCCTTTATTACATAAAAAACATATTATTCTACCTACTTGAAGGGTTAGGGAGGTTAGATCCCCAATACACTTCCATCTTGTTGTTGCGCACTCGTATTTTTTTTACCCATATGGGTTGTCTCACACATTTTGGTCCCATAGGAAAATTGCACCCATGCTTTTTATCCCATAAGCACAAGAGTCCATGTAGTTCATACTTTAGAGAACAAACCTCATATTTCTTCTCATCATGTTGCTAGCTCACTCCTTGTGGACTCCCGGATCAGTACATGTTTGGACCAGTTCTACTGAATGCACTCCCACATTTTCAGTGGCCCCTCATCTCCTCCAAGATAAANCCATTTATCACCACACATGTCTCGTCTCCCTAAGCTGAGCCCATTAATCATTGGGGCACCTTGTCTCTATGTTTGCACATTCAACCCAATTATTCTTTATTCTTTTGGTAATTATACAAAGGACATTTTAATTTCCAACAAACAAATAGACTTAGGTCATTGCATCCGATGGTGTCATTTTTTCACACAGCGACAACCCTTGTTTCTCTTGGTTGGAGCATTCATACTAAAAAACTTTGTGTCTACAAACACCCATCTTATTGGCCAAACCTCATGTATCCCAAAATATTTTATGTTTCATCCCCAAGTTTTCAACGATAACTACCCACTATTTGCAGCCTCTCCATTCTCAATTAGAATGTGATGAAACCTAGCCATCATTTGAATGTATCCATGACATAAGACACTTTTTGTCTAGTTACAGTTTTGGATCGTCGCCATCGTCAACCATCACTTATGTTCCAACCAAGGGAAGTCTTAAAAACCCAATTATCATCAACCTCATCCATCCTCACCAGTCACACATCACTCTTACAAATCAGTCACCACTACCATATTGATAGTTGATTTCAAGAGGAACCTCACTTCTCGTTGTCGCGGTCGCATTCATGTTGACCTCAAATTAGTTTCTAGGCATGTTGCAGTTTCCTTGTTCTCATTACCCTACAAGTTATTTCTTTGACGGAGAAAAGAGAGTCAACATTTCGCTCTACTTCCATCGACCCCCCTGATATTCAACATCAACACTATCCATATAAAGTCAGGCCTTACTTAGGGACTGTTGCATTTCTAAGTACCAGCTGAAGTCCCCTAGAATTGACAAGCCATCGTGGAATTCAAATCTTGAACATCCACTTTAAATGTCCAACTAAAACTCTAGGAAATTCTCTCTTTCAGAGTCGTCATTCACTATAATAGATGCCTTTGAGGGTGCTGCGGATTTCTACGTCATCAAGTTTTTTCAGTTACAGGGTCATATCAACGTTCATTCTTTAGATGATCCATCTAGAAATCACCTCCTCTTGTCTATCATTGTAATTACTTTTGGTCATGGCACGAGCGTGGGGGCAATCCTGCCTCATTTATATAAAGCAAGATCATTCATTTTTTCACAAGGTTATTTGTTCACAGGTATAACTCCCCTTCTTTCTCTCTGGACAGTTCTTACCCCTTCACACCTTTTCTCTCTCTACAACAAAGTATCAATGTACAAAAAAAATAAAAATGATGATGTATTTAGGCTATACATCTGCTCCTAATCTCACACATCAGGGGGCATATGTTATCACTTAAAATCACCCACAGAGCTATACAAGTGATTGTTGGAGGAACCATCAATTTAGTACATCAAGGTATATGTTTATGGCATTAACACGTCACCTTTAGCAAAGCAAAAAACTATACCAAGTGGGTTTTTATGTAATTTGTGCGCAGCAACAACACCGGATTTAGCATCATTCATACACATCTGTGCAAAGAAAAAACACTAGATTTAGTGCCATTCACACACATCTGTGTGACTGTTCACTCGAAATTCACATGGATCGACAAAAGGGAAGTTTCACCAACTTTCTAGCGCATTGATAACTAAAACTCCCATCAAAAAATTACTTCCATCTAAAGGACTAAAGGGTCTCGAGCCCATAAGCATTAAGGGCATGTACAATAGTTGAATGGATGTCTTCTCAAGCATGGGAGACCACACCCAAGTGGCCTCCCCATTCACATTGAAACTAACTCTTATAAAACCTTCTAGGGGCCTATAAATAGAAGCCATGAACATGCAAAAAAGAGAAGAAGTTTAAGTAATGTTATGTTGTTTGCATGAGTATTGAGAATCCTCTTTTCTCACCAACTCATCCATAACTTCATAACCATTGTTGCTTGAGATATTGAATCTCTCATCCATTGAGAGTTTTTGTACAAATATTTTTACCATTTTATTCTTGGGAGAGAAAGGTTCTTGAAAGGCAAAAGAACCCATCCCAAAGAGGAAGGAGGGAGCTCACTTGCTCACCAATTTCCCTGCGGTGTTGTATGTATTGTCTTTCCATTCATATAATACATTCTACCTTGTTTTACTCTTGCTATTCTGTTTCATGATATTATTTCCTTATCTTTGTTATGTTATTTTATTTGGTTGTGTTCCAATAACTCTAATCAACATTTTGTGGTGATAGTCAAGCCTAGGCTACCACTTAACTTGCCTTTCTTGCACACCCAAGTAGGTAAATATCCCTAGTGAATGAGGTTAGACTAACTGAGGGAGCAATCAAAGATAAGTAACTTATTTCCCATGATCTTCAAGTTATATTATCAAATGTGAAAGAGATGGTGGAGGAAAATACCTAGAATCAAATGACCAATTCCCTTAACCTTGTGAGCAATTTAGATAACAACCTTCCAACACAATTTCCTACTCCAAATATATGCACAAGTCAGGAAACAACCTTCCTCAAACTTGATCAAGCATATAAGTAAAAAAATATAAACTTATGACAAATTAATTATAATCGATATGAGGTAAATCAATTCCATCTACAACCCATTAAATTGAAAACAAATCAAGATAATATTGCATAATGAATTGGGTGGTGGAAGAAGAGAGATATTTATATATATAACATAAACATAAAAACAAGCTATAATACCTGGTTCTTGTTGTCAGTACCTTCATCACCCAAGTGTAGGTTCTTCTAACCTAAGTCACTTATTAGTCTCAACTTCACCAACAAGTCTTAGTTTCATTCTCTTAATGAGGATTTAGATCCAACTCAAAACTAGAAAGTGTTATCAAAACCAAGGGGTTCTGATGGTGAAAAAACTATAAATACCTAGGCAAATAATCCTTTATACAATTATCTATCATGTATATATATCAACTAGTCATGGCCCTTTCCCCAACATGAAACTCTTATTCATACAATGGGAAAGTATTTATGGTCATTCGGGTTCAACACCATGGGTGTACAATTGTAGGGACACCATGATCCCCACTCAAGACCACACATTTTGAATAATTATTATCTTTTTGTGCCATTTTGGAGTTGCTTATGGTTTGCATGGAGGAAACTAGCAAGTAGCTCACGACTTACCAGAAGGAAACCCATGAGCATATAGGAATAAGCTAAAAAATTATATAAATGGAGTGGCAAGTCATAGAGGTATCAAAGATGAGTGGCCAAGCAAAGTATAGATGGTCAAGGGAGACCAAATATTACTATAACACTTGTTAAGACAATCATCGACAATAAAAATTGAGACAAAGTCATTGGTAGCCAAGAAAAATATCATACTCAGTGGAAGTTGTAAAGCAACCTTGTTGTTGGAAAACATGTCTTGATACTATACTATAAGAAAAGGGCTATGACACCATGTTAGAAAAGTATGCTTTGATACCATGTTGGAAAATAAAGAGAGCAATGATCAACAACCATCTAATATCTTATGAGCATGTATTTTTAACTCGAGCAAATTAAAACAAGAAAATACAAGAAACAAGAAAACAATGATTTATAATGGTAAAAATCCTACGATGTGTAGAGGAAACATCCACTGTCAAAATTGAATCACTTTATTAATCACCAAGCCTTGTTACAAAAAGTCTCTAAGACCCCTCAAGTATAAATCCTTACAAGATCTACAAACTTATAGTATTCATGATCCACAACAATGGATGAATAATGAGCTCAAGACATACTTAATATACAAGCTTCAATAGAGAGAAGACCACTTGACACGACGAATGTGGAATTAATATAGGATTTACCTCCCAAGTAACTCGATTGCTTATATTGTGTAGGGATCATATAGCCATCCATTTTAAGTAACAAGAGCCATAAAAATGCTCCGATTAGGTCTAATTATGCCCCATTACATGTACAAAAATACCCCAAAAGTGATGTTTTTGAAATCTACAACTACCATCATAATGACATCAAGTACACCAACAAATGTGGCCTCTATACAAGATTACAACACATGTAACATTATAAACCCTCGATGTTGACCAAGGGAACAAATACACATTTGCAGGAATATGTGATTGCAATAACATTCCCCCTCATTAACAACTTCTCTTGTCCCCAATAACTTTCGAAGATGGAAAAAAGTTGCGTGTGTAAATTATCAATAGAATTATAACCAATATTGACAAAATCAACTTGACCATGATGAAGTGCAAACAAGTTCTATATGGAGAGTCAATTTGCATAACAATTTGTCTCGAAATCCTTCGTAAAAACCTCCTTGAAACCACTGACAAATGGATAGTCCATTAGCAAAACCATAACCTTCGAGGAACACCTTCATACAAACCTCTTTATAACTATTGAATCAAACACAATGAAACTCAAATCCAAATGTAAAAAGACACAAGCATGAGCGGTCAAAGCAGGAATGTAAATTCCACAATGTTGTTAGAGATTAGTCTCCCAAAAAAAAGACATTTAATATGGCAAGGAGAATGTTGAAGCTAAAAGAGACTTGATGAAGTTGTAAATGCCAAAGATCAACAAGAATAGTCCAAACCAAGATCCCAACTACACTCTCATGGCACTCAATACACTCAACAAGTGCTCTAAACAATACTTGCAATAAGATGGTCTTCCTATCAAGAAGTGCACACATGCCAAATAAAGCAACAAAGAAACATTGTCATAAACAAAATCTCCTATAAAGATTGTTGTCATGGTTAATTAATCAAATAGTTGCAAATTATGATTGAGTTTGTGTCAAATGGGTCCATAACATTAGAAATCGTAGTTTCAATATTTATATTTATTTGTAAACCATGTGATATTCTTTGTATAATGAGGCCTCTAGTTTGTTCCCATCACTCTTCCCAACAAGTAACTTTTTCACATCTATAGGCCTTTGGATGCCACCAATGACTAACCACCCAAAAAAAATTCTCTTGAGCACATCAACCATATTTTTTTTATACATTTTACAGTAAGGGGCATCAAACTCAAGCCCTTTTACAAGTTTAAATTCCAATGTGAGAAAACCCAAAATTAAAACACATAAAGAAAAAATTGCCAAATCTAATTGCGTAACGGAAAAGTACGCGACAAAATTAGAAAAATATAATAGCAAAAAAAAAAATCCAATAATTATTGTAGGACAAAGTATAACTCTATGAACTTTACTCAGAAGAATGAAATTTTCCATTAATACAATTTTTTGAAAACAGAAATAGGAAACTCCGAAAAATCCTTAAACAAAAAAGTTCATAAATTTATATTTTCAAAAGTAGAATTCTAAAAATATTATTAAACTTCATAATGAAATTTGGATGCTAAAATGACTGAATCTGGAAAGGCACTGAATAAGACCCCCAATTTTTTTTGTGTAATCTATTTGTGGTTTATTGTCCAAAAAAATAACTTTTGACTTTAGGAGGCAATTTTAGCAACACACGAAAGTCCAATTTGTGTGAATTTGTAAACATCGGTTCTTCAATCACTACACAAAAGGTTCCATACAAACATATGGAACCTTTAAGCGATGTGAAAGTTTAAGCGCTCTGAATATTACAAACATGTACTTGTGTTAACAAATAAAGAGAGCAATGATTAACAAGTACATGGTCCTTGAGAAGCATGCAACACTAACATAAGCATGTCAAGCGAATAAAATAATAGATATAATAATATAGGTTTAATCACTTTATTAATGTTTTTTAACCAAAATTGAAATTGTATTAAAATAAATAAAACGATGTTGTACCATGGCAAACGACATATACAATTATTGCTTTTTGGGTCTCCTTCTACAAAAAAACATTTTAACACGTAGTTTTATAGAAAAAAAATAGATACATCAAAACAGAGTTCCAGGCGCTCCCATAGGTTTCTTGCCTAACATATTGACCCAAAATACATTTCACTCTAAAAAATATTCATACTATATTAAGCTTGCATGTTGCACTAATCTTATTGATCCTTGTTAGTGAATCAGTTACTTGAACCTTCAACTAGTTCCATATTTTGGAAGACGATGTTTATCATATTTCCTTCTCGATGAACAAAGCTTTGAGTTCTTTGATTATTAGAGGCTAGAGAGAGGTTCTTCGTCGATTGGGAGGAAATCAAAACTCACAATCAACCACTTTCATCTTCCAGAGTATCTATCCAACATTTTTGTGAAAGTAGGAGGCTAAAGTGGTTGACACTTTGAGTGGCACAAGTATGTTCCAATTTGATAACCTTGGAGGAGAGAGCCATTATGGCACTGTTGTTTACCTATTTGACCTCCTCGTGCCTACACAAAACCTTCTTAATATCATGAAGGTTGGTACTTTCCAACGTGTCTCAATTGAACTTCCCAATAGTGATCCGAAATTGATCTTTTAAAGACTTGGTTGAGTTTTAAGCATGTGTTAAATTACCATTCAAAAAACTTAAATGAGGAAGGATATCTTAGTGAAAGAATATTGCAGCCATCATAAATAATGCAGATCAGAAAGTAAACATAAGAAACAATTAACCATAACAACAAGCTTGATAACGAAGTTCGGCAAGGTTGCCTACGTCTCCAGGCCTTTGTCTCAGTGGGGAAGGCTTTCTTATTAATATTCACTGCTGCAAAATTACATCAGAAGTATCTCAAAAGGATTACAAACTGGTCTTGTTGTCTTCTGCTCGACCTCAAGAATCCAACACAACTGACGACACTGAAAAAGGTTGAGCGTAGCACCCTGAAATGGCCTCCAAATTTTGATTCATCAATGGCTTCCCTATAGAAAAATGGCTTAGGCTTCACAATTCTTCATTATTTCTCTTGTTTTGAACCTCTTCTCTGTGGAAAATAGGCATAGTTAAGTCGATTTGGAGTTGGGCGTCAAAATCGAACTTCCCCCCATGATTTAAGCCTCTTCCTTGGCTCAAATCCCCTCTTTTAGGGCCAAAATCCCTTAAAATCAGGCTTCAAAACCAAAAAAATCCATAATATATAGTTCAAAGCCCAATAATTGGAAAATGTGCACGCTAGCCCCTTTTCTTCGGGCCCCTGGGCACATGGGGCACGCCATGTGGCCAAGCGCTAGGCGTTGGCCCCCTAAAACCTCTGATCCAACCCCTTTTACCTGGTCATATGGATTCCATGTGGCCTTGGTCGGTCGGGCTACCCCCCACCCCCCCCACCGGGATTATCCCAAAACTTTTGCACGGAATCAAAGCAAAACGAAAAATGTGTCGATATATGGTAAAGACCCAATGTATAGTCCGGTCGGTCTGCCGGTGGTTGCGAAGACTCTCGCTAGGTGGAGGTCAGGTGGTCAAATCCCGCGGAGAGTAACAAATT
>JASDQU010817115.1:0-35993 GCA_032191745.1 Picea mariana | reverse complement strand
ATAATAAATTATCACCAAAGTACTATGGCCCTTATAAGGTGTTGCAAAAGATTGGTACTATGGCATACAAATTGGAGTTGCCTGCATCTTCATGAGTACACCCAGTTTTCCATGTTTCATGCTTAAAGAATGTTATAGGTGACAAGATCCCAGTTGAAACTATATTGCCAGAACTTGACGAGGAAGGAAAAATCAAATTGGAGCGTGAAGCCATCACTGACACAAGAATTCGCCACCTGACGAATAGATCCATTTCAGAGTAGCTCATTAAATGGAGGAAACTACCGGTTGAAGATTCCACTTGGAAAGATGAGTATTTTATACAGAAACATTCAGAGTTACTCAAGCGTTGCGGACAACAATTATCTCAAGGGGAGGGGTGTGTTAAGCCCTAATATTGGCTCATTACCTCTTAATTGGGGCATATTGTATTAGTAATGTTATTTTATTTATGTCGGCTTTAGGCCATTAGTTGTAATTATATCTCCTAGTATCCTATATATACCAAGGAGACATTTTCATTTTGAATCATTAAGCCCTAATATTGGTTCATTACCCCTTAATTAGGGCATATTATATTAGTAATGTTATTTTATTTATGTCAGCTTTAGGCCATTAGTTGTAATTGTACCTCCTAGTCTCCTATATATACCAAGGAGACATTTTCATATTGCATCATCTTGTACTTGAACATTTAAGTGGGGTAAAAGGAGGTTGCCCCCTCGAAGAGGCTTATTATCTGAAATTATCTCTTTTTCAAGGCATTGAGTACTTTTTCTGAGGATTTTTTATGCTATATTGATATTTGGTTCTATGCTATATGGATCGATATTTACCATATCTTTATGGAATAAATATGTCTAGGAGATCAAGAAAATATCTCCTTGATACTTAGTGATATTTCTTTATGATGATCATATAAATAACCTTAGATAGGTTTTAGTAATCAATTTAGGTGTTTCTATTGATTTTCTTGTCTAGATTACTTTGTGTGGAGATGATTCAGTTTGAAAGGTTTTCTATTTTATGCCATAAATAAGTTACGGTCAAATAAGACATCCTAGAAATTGATTCTTGAAACATGAATATTTTTATGTTGATTATTTTCAAGTTATTTTAAAAGTGTTTACACCATGTAATACACCTAGGCTTAACCCGAAGTTGTAATTGTACATATGTTTTATAGGCTAGTAAGGCAAGATGTTTTGGTCCAGAGTGCCTATGTGTGTGTGTGTGTGTGTGTGTGTGTGTGTGTGTGTGTGTGTGTGTGTGTGTTGGGATAGAGTGTCTATGTGATATAAGGTCGATGGGCCTAGATTTGTAAATTGTATCACACTCAAATATATTAATAAAATACATCATTGTTGCAAACCGAGTCAAACAAAAGAGTATGGGGGGATAGGACTCCTCGAGAGGCAAAGGGAGCTAGGATTTAAGAAAATAAGCTAAGTCAAGGGGGCTTAAGAGAAGGGAATATAATAGTATATTCCTAAAAAGTCATAATTCTTATGATATGATTTTATCCTAAGCTCTTAAGTCATGGAACAAATTACTAAGTGCGGGAAAAGGTAGTTCCTTGAGTGAAAGTTGTCAGAAAGGGAACATGAATATTAAAAGGGGGAATTTAGTGTAATTATCATACATTCCATTCTTCCACTCAATCATTTCGACTTATTTCTAGAGAGTGTGAGCGGTGGAGTTGTTGTTACACTATTACCTTGTGAACCTATAAATCCTAGGTTGATTGGGTATAGAATTCTCCTTGAGCGATAGAATTGTTGGGAATGGGTTTCCCCATGTGTTGGCCTAGTGGGTGCCCATAAATCTTTGAGAGAAGTTTTGTGTTCCAAGTGCCACAAATCTCTAAGACGTCATGGCTAACTGTTGGAGAGAAATTTTGGATAAGCTTTGGGATCTATGCCAAATAGAATTCAAAGGGGAAAAGGAAATTAAAATTGGACTAGAGTGCACGACAGAGAAGACGCTAAGGAGCATGGCGAAACCATGCACAATGGAGAAATGCACAGAATGTCAAAAACGATTATAAACCATGGGTTTTGGGTACATTTTTTCCACTTTTGTAACGGGTTTTGGGGGAAACTTTTCCCACTTTTGTAATGGGCTTATCCCTATTGGTATGTATAAATATGTAATAGGGGAAACAATGAAGGAGAGAGGAAGAGTATGATAGTGCATGTAAGTGACAAATGATTTTTGGGTAAGGGAGTTGAGAAAAGGAAGGAATATGTAGTATGACTGAAGAGTGAACCCACACTGCAGCATAATGACTAGGAAGGTTTGGGTGGATGTTACTATTGCATATCTTGTAGTGCAGTGCGCAGTTGTAAAAAAGATATTAATGAATAATATAAGAATCCAACCATTGTGGATGTGGCCCAAGTTGGGTGAACCACATAAATCTATGTGTTATGTTATGTTTTCATTATCTGTTTTTTTCTGGTTTATGTTGAATGTATGGATCATATATGATGTTGTAATGTTGCAAACAAACTATGTTTCATAACAAAGTAACTGTTAATCTATGAGAACTGTGCATAGAAGTAAAGGACCTGAATGATGCCTCGCTTCCCCTCATCACTACAAAAACTTGGTTCCTACAACCCCTATAGATTCCTTGGGTGAGACTTCACTTTCTCTGCAAGTGATGTCGAAAGGGTCAGTATCTAGGGTTTTTTTTGGTATTTGAATGATTAACCTTAGGTCTGCCCCATGTGCACCAATAAATGGTTTCGTTGTCAGGACAAGAAACTATAATTAAGGGGAAATTTTTGGAGGCCAAATAGAGAAGAAATTGAAGAATGGCTAGAAATAAAGCAACGAGGATTTGCTAGAGAACATAACAAAAACCCTAGGCTCAGTGATGAAAAATGGTTACAATGGTATGTTTTCACTGATCTGCATGAAATTTTATTTGGTGAATTTTTTATTTTTTTGACTGAATGGTCAGAAAGACTTGTGGAGAATGTTGGGAGATACAAAACTAAAGCCTCGATAAATTGGATTCCTGAACTGATTAGACAACTCAATACGGTAAGTAATAATGTTTCTCTTGCCATATATTTCTAGTTGAGTAGTATAATGGGGAGTTATGCTATGAAGTTTGCGGTAGATTGTACCCAATATTATAGTGTCATAGAGAGGGACTTATTCAAGGGTCCACACATAAGATATTTGAATGCATTATCCAATTGGATAAAGATGTTATTGTGAAAAAATAATTTCATGGAGATGGGATCTAACAAATAAGTACCTTCGTGCACATAGGGGGACTAGGGGATAACTGAAGGAAGGTTTGATACTGGGAAGGATGAGTAAGGAGCGAATGGACGGAGGATTTTGAAGGAGAATATTGACTCAGATGAAGAGAATGGAGTATTGTTTTGTGGTAAAAGGTTTAGATATAGGAAGAAGGAGACTATGGATGGAAAAGGAGAGAAACATAGAGAAGTCAAGGAAAGTGACTAATACACAAGAACTTCATATCACATCATATAGAGAAAGGAAAATAAAATAAATATATCCTTAGTACCACCCAACAGAAGAAGGAATTCCATCTCAGATCAGAATCTGTGTTGAACCCATGACCCCATGTGCTTCATTAAGGATTGAAGAAAGAACTGAGACTTGTTCAAGATTAATTGTAATAAGTGAAGGAAGCCAGAGAAATAGTTAGAATAGTGGGAGTAGCACAAAACACTAGAGTCAGTTGACATCACCAAGGGTAACTAAAACACCTAATACAATGGTAGGGGTAGATCATACGTTGAGAATTCTTTAGTTTTAGGGAACAAGGTCGAAGGAACGTGAGAAACACTTGTTTTTATGTGACAGTATGGATTGTGAAGAATTTCCAAGATGAGGCAATGAAAATCATTCAGTTTTCCACGACGTTCAAAGGAGATGCACTAGTATGGTATATAAATTTTTAGACAACTATGCCGATCAAATAGTCAATAATTTTCATAGAGATCAGACAAGCATTGTTAAAATAATTATGGAAGCCAAGATCTGAACCTCAATATATTACAGAACTGAAGGAAATTAAGCAAGTGAAAAATGAGACAGTATGGGATTATGACTAGAGATTTAAATATGTTATGGGTTGACTAAACTTTTAGATCCCTAAAAATCATCACCGATAATGGTTTATGGCAGGCCTATTGCCACAAAATAGTTGTCAATTAATACAACAGAAGGTCACATCGCAACTGAAAGATTTAGAAATCATAATGAAATTGGAATCGTCTCATGTAGGAGATGGCAAAGTTATGGAACAAGTACATTCAAAGTTGGATGCATTGAGAATTCAATTATCATAGATAACGAAGGAGAAGGAAAAGCATGAACAAGTTTGGTGTATGTTATCAAACTAATCAGTAAGTGCAGAAACAAATAGATGTCCCTAGTTTCACCCAAAACTAGAACAAAACAAGACAGAATATAAAACTTCCCCTAAGTTTTAATTATCAAGCATACTAACTAACAAGGATAAATATCATACCTTTTAAACGTTGTTTGTCCTCGCCAGTGTCATCCTTGCTCCATCACAAGGATTATGGGATGATGAACCTATACAAATACATAAGCCAACGAACTGAAAGAAACAATGTATACTCAACAAAACCTATGTATGTGATCAAGGAGTCATACAATAAAATAAGACCAATTTTATGGGAAAGAAATATATTACCGTATTAAAGAATGTGGAAGAAAGATAAAACTAGATGCCTTGATGTTGTCAGGTTCCTTCCAACATTTCCTTGATTCCCACACACTTCTCCACAGATTCTTATATAAACAATATATCTTGACAAAGAAAATCTTAAATCCAACATACAAGCTCCAAAAACTCCAAGCTACAAAACTCAAGAAATTTCCAGCTTTTCCAATCTAACCTTACCCATGACAACTCCCCTCCTTTTATAGGCTGAAAATGATAGGGTGAGGAGGCTACAATGATCCCATGAGATCATGGATGTGACTCAGATCCAAACTAATCAGAGGCCACCTCACCCTTGAAGCTTCTCTTCTAGAACTTTCGAGAAATTCCTCTTTTTCCTACGTACAGAAAAGCATTGCACCGTTAAAACTAAGAAAATTGTGACATCATCAAAGGATACTCTGGTGAAACTTATGAAGATCCTAGATCGTCTCACCCTTAAAACTAAGAAAACTGTGACGTCATCAAAGGATACTCTAGTGAAACCTATGAAGATCCTAGATTGTCGCTCCCTTAAAACCGAGAAAGGTGCGACGATCTGACTTTATGAGGTTTTTACAAAGGCAAAGATAACTTCATTTCTCAAGAAAATTTCATCTTCATTCTTTCCTCAAGAATTCAAGCCATTGATCCTTCTAAAGACAAAGGATAGGTTTACATCATTAATGGTCATAGGAGTGACGAAAATAATGTGTAACAATGTATAACATGCAAGAAAAAATGCCATACAAAGGAAGAGTTCCAAGACTTCGTGCAATATATGGCCATAGGATCCCCAAACCCATTGGTAGGAGGAGTGGGGTACTGTGAGATATGAAAGACACAGGGCATCATTCAACTATTTGTCCTCTATTGTAGAAATATCAGAACACCCTGAGAAATTTATTTTGTAACTTTTGCAAATCGGTAGAACACGATGCGAAAGACTGTCATGCATTCGACTTGATGAGAGAGACAACTTCAGATGTGTACATAATCCAAGAGGGAAATGTCGTAAAAGAGGGAGGAATTCTATAGTATAACACTCCAAGAGGCTTTATTTAGGGTGGACATGGATGTTTTGGTAGAGGTCAAGGACGTGGAGGATTTTGTCGAGGAGTCAGAGTGTTACGAGGAAAATCTCTCTATGGCAAGGGGTAAACCACAATAGACAGAAATGACTGCAGAAATAAACTCTATTCTCAAGTATTCTATATAAACAAATATGCTAGAAAGACAAGCTAAAAGGCCTACCCTATCTAGACATTCGATGAATTCCATCATTGAGCACTTGACCCAAAGAAATACACCTGCAACTAGTCCTCAACAACCAAGAAATGGAAGCATATGGTGATAATATATAATGTTAGCACATTCAATAGCATAATCCATCAACATTCATAACAAATACACCCATGGAATAATAATTAAAATATTTTCAAGATATCAATTGGATAATAAGAGAGTATTTCTATTAATATATGATCAACAAAAGTGAATAAGTTACCGAGTTCCTTGTCGACATGGTTCAGAAATGATAAACTAAGTTCCTTCCAACTGGGCATCCACCACTTCAATCATCCGCCAAATGAAATCTCATGTAAGAGAGACAATGAATTTCTCAGTCATCAAAGGAAGAGCTCGGGGGATGAACATTGTGTTCAGACTTAAAGGATAAAGGGATGCATACTTAATGTGAAGTGAATAATTCCTCCAGAGTAACTTTTCTCTCAAATTTGAATTATCTCTCTTCTTTACATAGCTCAGAATTGGCCCATTTATAGCCTTCAAGTGGAGCTGAAGGGCCGAGTCGGAACGTTTCCATTATATGGAAGGCCAAGGATCATTTATCTCCTATCGAGACATGGAAACCCGACACTGCTTTTAAATTTTGGGCACATTTCTTGATGTACGCGGGCTATAGTGGTGCAACCTGCGTATACACATGTTGTATAGTAGGAAAGGTGTGTATATGTGGAAAAATTGTATTTTTAGCTCTGGGATTTGAAAAAATGGATGACAAATCTGCATAGGGAAATGGAAAAAGGCCTTCTGTGCAATATTGCATAGGATGAGACAAATATTGCTATAACAGATGCCCCCTAATGTGTGAGTTCAAAGGAGTATCTGTGATGGCCAAAATACATTATAAAAACCCAGAAGTGGAGTAATGGGGATCTAGCTGGAAGAACTAGTTTCTCATTACAATATGTATTGACTTTGCATACATGGCTGCCAATTTGAATTAAACTGCATATCCATGTGAAAATATACCAAACATTTGTCTGTGGCCATGAATAGGAAAATACAAATGAAGTTACATGCCAAAGGTTGTCATAGTCATGAACAAGGATCAATAAAATCTATCTCAAAATAAATCTAAAGATATTTGTATACAATGGAGTACAATCTGATCTCTCGTGATCACTAAAGTCACACAGGTACTGGTTGAATGAAAAGGTAGCAACAACTCAGGAAATTTGTGTCTACATACTGATGTCTTCAACTCTTCTACACAATCCTCCAAAGGTGAAAGTCTTCATTGTGTGAATAAAGGAGTTGAGGTTGAACACAATGAGAATTCATTTGATTACCAGTCATTTAGGTATACCATTAACAAGCATGAGACAACCTACCAATGATGAAAGTAGGTATCAAGGAATCGAGTACATTCTCACAAGTGTGAATAAAGGAGTCGAGGTTGAAATCTTGAATAATCCATCTATCAAGGGACATTGATGTATTCCCAACTGTCAATGGAGAGAGAACCTACCACAAATGACTGTAAGCCTCTAGGTACTAATAAGACTGTAGGTCTCGTTTCCAAAATAGATGAGCTGAAGTCGATGGAAGGAGACCCACTAAAAGGAGATCATTAAGGCATATCTCATCATTCAAAATGAGGTATAAAGTAGGAGCTTTATGATTTAGAGGAAATCGAATGAAGAACATGTTCATGAACCAATGAACCTCTGTGTCTTTTGCATGTTCCAAGTGAAAGAGGTACACAGAAAAGACCCTCTCAATAGAAGCCAATGAGGAAAACTGGTGACAAAGGAGAGGAAACCACCAATAAGGCTAATGTTATCCAATACATTTCATGAATCCCAATGTGTGAATAGATGTCTTGTCGTCGAACACAAGGGAAACCACCCAGTCAATGACCAATGATGAAATGTCGATTGTTGGGTTCAAGGTTACCTACCAATGAGGAAAGTAGGACCAGGGTGTGTAATAGGACTACAACTTCATGTGATTCTGAGACAAGTTGAGGGTATGGCCAACATGCAAAGTCAAGAGTTCTGAGGAATGGCTGACACAGGTTGATAGACATCCTTTGAACAAGAGCATGAGACATATGGAAGATGCTAGAAACATAGACTCAATGAAGAAACCATGAGATGTAGGAAGCATCAATTAAATTCTCCATAGGGACTAGAAGAGTAACCAGTCGGGGGAGTAAACTCTTTGTAGTGAGCTCAGTTTCCGAACGTCATGATAAACCAAAAATTATGATGATAATTGGATTCAATAATTATGTGGTCTATTGAAAGGAAACATGACTGCTGCCAATATAATATAATATTCCCTTCCCTCCCGTATTTTTTATTTTTTCATAGACAAATAAATGCTATGATACAGAGGAGGAAACGAGTGTCGCAAGTATGAAAAACTAGTTCGAGCAGTGGAACATGCCTATGCTCAATGCAAGGAGGTGCATGCAAGAGATGGACACCCGGGGGAATGTTCCCTCCTGAGTATAGGGTGTCAAGTTGCAAAGGATATAAGAAAGGCTCTTCTTGGTTGAGGATGCAAAACTGCTGAGGAAAACGATTTATAATGCAAAGCGAGGATTGATCATAGGTTCAATACTGCAAATAAGGGCATGATATGCAATCACAACTTAACGCCAAAAAATGTCCTTTTTCATAATCTTAGTCTACTTGGTTTGAAAAAGGGATAAACTTGTACTAGATAGACATCCTTTCAAATCCAATTTACAAGTGTGAAAGAGACAAGTTCACTCGACAATCTTTTCACTTTTTGAAAACAAGTCAGAAAAGAGCTTAACTAAGACTCATGACCTTTCAAGTCCAATTAATGATTGTGAAAGTGACAAATTCACTTGACAATATTTATTTTTTTTAGACGAGATGGAAAATAGCTTAAATCAAACTCGTTGAGAGGTTTCTAGGTGGCATGTCATTGGGCAGACCAAGGCTCCCATGATGGTCATCTGTGAAAGGTCAGCATCTTACGAAGAGATGACACAATCTTGGGAAAACCCAAAGCTTTCCAAGTTGAGGAGGATAAAATACTTGTAGAGGTTACCTTTCCCATGATATATAGGATAATGCCCCTTACCTGAAAGGACAAGGGAGGAGGCATTGGATACCCCACAAGACCATCCCAATCAATGGGAACTTCTCTAGGACTTGAGGGGAGGGTACCTGGGGAGAGTAAATCTCTCTCTTGTTCAGAAGGCATAGTATCAGAAATGCTAATGACATGGTTGAAGGATGCATCAATATCCAAGTTAATGGTTGGATTGACTAGAAATTGCGTTGGTATGACCACTTCTTCAACCGTTGGTTCAATAGGATGCATGACAAAAATGCCCGGAGACACATCACCCTAAAAAATGGGGCTGTGGTCAGGTGAGGATTGAATAAGCATGACTATCATGCCAATCAAAGGAGAAACAGGGTGTGGGGAAACCACAGACGCCTTCGAAGCCGAAGGACCCCCAGCTGAATAGCACGCTTCTTGTATCACAATAGTATCAGGGCACAAATGAGTAAGGTAATCTCCTTTGCAAACTGTACAAAGGAAATTGGGCTTAAGTATTACACGTCTAGGTTTCTCAATCATATGAATTCCCCCAACATGACTTGCAGTGGCTGGTGACATGCTCCCAGCATGACTTGCAAAGGCTAGTAGAAATATCCAACATGACTAGTAGAGGTTATGATGTATGTGTAGTGTGACTAACAATGACTAGATTTGTGCCCCTAGCATGACTTGCAGCGGCTGGTTTTTGGTCTTCAACAAGACTAACAGAGGTTTTAGACCAATATGCAACATGAATAACAGAGGTTGGTGATATAATTTGATTATTTGAATAACCTTCACAATATGCAGTCAAGGAACATAGGGTTCAAGGATCATTAAAACAAGAAGTGTGGAAAGGAATGAACCTCTCTGACAAAATGGGAGTACTAGACATGGTGTAAATATGGTGAATCGGTTCCATGAAGTCAAAGGTACCCATAAGGGATGAATACATTGCGACACTAATATTATCAGTTGTTAGATGAGAATTGTCGACCACGGGGATCAATGGTCCAACAGATGCATTGGGGCTAACATATGCAAAGGACAACTGGTCAATCGTCAAAATCTTCCCATTGTGAGGATACGACGAAAGTCATAGCATAAGTCCAATTGCATAAACCACCTCGATGTCCACCTCTATTGTTTTCCCACCTAACTGGACCGGAAAGGAAGGAAGAATACAATTAGGGTGGAAGGAACGACTATCAAAAGCAGTCAACATGGTCAGAGATTGAGATAGATTCGGAGAGACGAGGGCTTTCCAACATACCAAGTACATCACACACATTGTAGCACCTTAATCAACAATAATATGCTTGATGGTATACTTCGAGTAACCCACATGGATTTTGAATTTCACATGGTAAGGAAAGCAAGGATTCACATCTGTGACATCAAATTTGATAACTTTCGAGCTACTAGGATCTAGAGCTCCTAATGTAGATAGAAAGACATTCCTATGTGAAGGACACATCTGGAGTACCTCCATAGCTGACATCGCACAAGGGGTTGGACCCAAGTCCTCAACATTAGAGTAATTTTGGGTGGCTCTAGCATTTGGATTGTGGGTAGAGTGCTTGAGTACTCCTTTCAGAATATGAGGCGGTGGCTCTAGTTTTTCGATCTGCAAGGGAATATCCAGAGAAGGAGGAGACTCTAGACCAGTTCTAATATGTGTAGAACTATAATTACGAGATAGGGTGGCTACATTAACCTGATAATTGACCATATTGATGCACAAATGGTCACCATCTTGTGGAAAAGGTTTTTGACTCCCATTGACCACATTTTTGACATTTGAGGAGTTGGAGGCCAAGTGTTGGTTATGTGTGAAAGGATTCGTCAACACAATGGGCGGTAGAGATAATAGCCTCACATCTTTAGCAAGTTTGGGGCATAAATGAGTAAGGTGATCATCTGTACAAATCTTACAGGGAAATTTCACCTTACACCTTTCTTTCTTACCCTCACCAACATTATTATTCGTCCTCTCATTATTACCATTTTCCTTGGATTTATTATTCTTCCCACCCGTACAATTATTATTACATACTTTCTTCTTATTCCCCCCTGGTTGTTGGTTACCATTTGGGTTGGTCGATGATTCCACAGAATGTACATTCGTTGACTGAGTGGGATTGGAATAGATAGACGAAGTTGGCCCTCCAATAGACTGGTTTAGAGACAACTCTTTCAAATGTCTTGTCATCGAGTCTGCGGATATTACATTGGTGGAACCTACAATTCCATTGGCATGAGGTCTAGGATTTTTTCTAGGGTCATAGTTTGACCTCTGTGCATCATGAATAATCTCGTATAACATCCCAGACTGATTATATATGATATCTAATTACTGGGATTTGAATATTGCTTCTTCCTCAGATGTAACCCCAGATGTAGCATCATTCTTTGAAATAGGAGGTTGTAGAGACTTAAGGAACCAATCTAGAAGGAACTCTAGGGGTATGCACATCATGATCAACCTCTTCCATGTATGCCACTCCTGGATGTGATCCAAGATATTTGTGGCTTTATCCTGGCGTAAGTTCAACAAAAGTTCTAGGCCGACATCGTAATGAACTGGCAATTGGAAGTAGTTAAGGAAGACTAAAACCATCTGACTAAAGGTCCTGTAAGCCCCCCTAGGTAGCTAGATATACCATTTCATGGTAACCCCTTTGAGGGTGTGTTGAAACAATGTTAACTGAATGGAATTGTCGTTAAGGGAATTCGAAGAGCACCATAAGTGAAAGGTGGTAATGTGATTCTTTCCTTCGAATTTAGGAATATCTGAAGGAAGCTTGATGGGGAAGGGGGGCCATGTAGGATCATGACACACAAGGTCATTCATCAACTTAGACAAGTCTGGAAGATTGAGCGTGGCCAGAAAAGGGAGATGGGGTTGTGACATATGGCCATCAGCTCTCTCGAAATATTTTGTTTGGGGAACTGCAACCCATATAGGGTTATGGTAAGCACAATGGCCCTGTCTAGGATTGTAATTCCCTCCTTCAGGCTGATTCATAAGAGGTTGGTTGGGCACCATTTCAGTATGAATGTTCAGATGGGATTTATAAAAAATGCCTCCAACTAGAGTGGCTCCAGGTTAGAGGTTTTTGAAGGTGTGAAATTGACCTCCTCTGGGTGTGAATATAGAGAATAAAGGTGGATTCATTATGCCAAATTTGTTGGTTGGAATCGACACTGAGGAGGTTGATGTAAAGGATGGAACTTGAGTAGAATCTTGTCCCCCATGTTGGTTATTCCATCCAAAAGAAATAGGATTAGACCCATGATTGAGAGGAAGAAAGAATCCAATGGTAGGAGTCGTTAGAGGGACATGAGTGCCACCAAATGAGAATGGAGTATAAGGAGGAGTTGTGCCCCCGATTCCAATGCTAGAATTAGGGCCAATGATTGGGATGGAGTTTGAGAACTGTGAAGTAAAATTTGGCATACCATAGGAAAAAGGACTAGAGGCCATAGGGATGGATTAAACATTATAGCCAGGTCAATGATCAAGATACCCAAACGAGTTCATGGAAATAGGTTGAGTATTCACTATAGGACGAGAAAAAATGATGATAGGTTCCTCTGGTACTAGAACCATTGTGGTTGCAGGAGTCGAATGGGTTCCATTAACTATAGTAGGTGTGGGATTCAAGGGGCTCCCAGTATATTGATGACTCAGTTCAGTACTCATCCTTGTAGAATCACAAGTATTATCAATGGAGGTGTGTGTACCATGTCTAATAAGTCTATGCCTTTTAAAAGGAAAATAATCGAAATTTGGTGGAAAATGTAACAAGCAGCGAGATCAACGGGGAAGCTAGTCCGACTCCACGATGACTTAAGACTCAAGATAAAAACAAATCGTAAAGAGAACTAGTAATCAAATAGCACACCAAAAATAATCAAACGACCAATATGCGCGCAAACATGATAAAGTGGTTGAAAGGGGCCTCCCTCATTCTATTAGGTATGCCTCGCCCAAGAGGGGCCTAAGACTCCCTACTAACGATATGAGGTATCATAATTAGTTATAAGGGACCTCGTGAGCTTAACAATCAGTCGGTCAGATCCCCTCAGAGAGGTAATCCTCCATAAAGGTTGTGTGTTCTCCGACCCTTATTTGACCTAGGGTACCTACAGAATAACCACTGCAAGTAACCTATGTGGTACCTAAGTCAAGCAACTAATAAACCACAGTATAACCAATGCATAGGAAAACAATTGTAAGTCAAGTTTAATGTATGGTTAGGGTAGCAAAGCCTGAAACCTTGAAAGCACCACCTCTCACAGAGGTAAGGGAACTAGAAAGATCCCTAGATACAAATAGATCCCTAGAAATATCTCTGATGCTAGAAAGGTATCAGGGGGATATCCGTTCAACTTACTTCACGTGACCTCGTGTTTAACTCAGGTGTAAGCGGAGGCTCCTGATATTACAGATTATACAATGGATTTCTCCACTCCCTTATTTAGACACATATGTTTATTTAATATCCTCGGAGAAGTTTACTCACAAAATCCTATTCCAAGGCACTAAATCCTAATCTAGTTGGTGCACCCTAGAAAATAAAATTGTTACTAATCAATTTTAAATTATAGCGTTAATTTTATTAGCCTTTCTTAATCAAAAGGTTTGGTCGCAAAACTAGTGGTGTTATGACTCGACAAGTAAAGTAAATGAATATGAAAACAATGAAAAGTCCTAACTTCAATTTTCAGTGGATGATATCCTTCTTTAAAAAATGCAATTCTCAATTCAAATTTGTAATTCTAAATAAAATGCAATCTTTCTTTAAATGCACTAAGATAAATGACAAAAAGACTCAAGGGATGAAAATGCCAAGTAATGTAAAATGCCTAATATTTTTTGTATTTTCAATATAAGAAAAAATGAGAATGCAAGGACTAAACATCAACTTGATATAATGACTCTACTCTGTATAGACAGAGACAAACCAAGTAGGATATCAAGTAGAAAAACACCCATCCCAAGGTTCAAGGAAAATCAAAATGAAAATATGATGAGAAATACTCCGCCCAAAAATTTAACCAAAGACATGTTTCCTATCATACCATAGACACTTAATAGTCACTACAGAGATATAACAAGACTCAACAATCATCAAAACCTACCCAACAATCACCAAACCCAACAATCAAGAAACAAAGGTTGATGTACGCGACTATTCAAGGGAAAAGAACGTATGTACGTAACTTAGAGAAGGACAACATGTGTATGTACATGATTGTCAAGCAAAAACCCATGTACAAGAATCAAAACAATTCCAGGCTAAGGAGGATGCTGAAAGACTTAGACCCAGAGTGAACAGAGGTTGTCAAGAAATAATACGTTAAGAAACTCATTATGAAATAGAGAAATCTAAGGATGAAAACACTACAAACCTTGAAAAAATTTCTATCCCCAGTATGGTCGCCAATTCTGTTACAAGGAAAGTCTCTCTATGGCAAGGGGTAAACCACAACAAACAGAAATGACTGCAGAAATCAACTCTATTATCAAGGATGCTATATAAACAAATATTCTAGCAAGACAAGATAAAAGGCCTTCCTTGTCTAGACATTCGATGAAGTCCAACGTTGAGCACTTGACCCAAAGCAATGCACTTGAAACTAGTCCTCAACAACAAAACAACGCAATAATATGGTGATAATATATCATGTTAGCACATTCAATAGTATAATCCATCAACATTCATAACAAATACACCCATGGAATAATAATTCAAATATTTTTGATATACCAATTGGACAAGAAAACAGTATTTCTATTAAGATATGATCAACATAAGTGAATAAGTTACAGACTTTTGTGTCAGCACAGTTCAGAACTGAGAAACTAAGTTCCTTCCAGTTGGGCCTCCACAACTTCAATCCTCCACCGAAGGCAAGCTCATGTAAGAGTGACAATGAATTTATTAGTCATCAAGGGAAGATCTTGGGGGATGAACACTGTGTTTAGACTTAAAGGATAAAGTGATGCAGACTCAATGTGAAGTGAATAATTCCTCGAGAGTAACTTTTCTCTCAAAGTTGAATTTTTTCTCTTCTTTCCATAGCTCTTAATTGGCCCATTTATATCCTTCAAGTGGAACTGAAGGGACGATTCAAAACATTTCCAGTATATGGAAGGCCAAGGATCATTGATCTCTTGTTGTGACATGAAAACCTGACACTATTTTTCAATTTTGGGCACATTTCCCAATGTACGCAGGTTGTAGTGGTGCAACCTCTCTATAAGCATGTTGTATTGCAGAATTTGAAAAAAGGGATGACAAGTCTACATAGGGAAATGGAAAAAGGCCTTATGTGCAAGATTACATAGTGTGAGAAAAATATTGCTATAACACATAGGACTAATAATTTGTTACTATTGAAATCAATGGAGACATGTAGCAAGGGATTGCCCAAATCCTTGAACAACATGTACGTATTGTAGGGCCTTGGATCATACAAAAAAATATTGTCCTCAACTGATACCAAAGTGGTGGGTGAGATGGAATCAAAACCAACATCAGACAAAACATCAAAATCAAAACCAAAACTTGCAGATGATAGTCACTGAAGAATGCGATGATCAACCAAGAATAACAATTGTTACGTGCGGTGGGACACGAATTAGACTAGATGTGATAGAGAAAGGAAAGGGAATGGAAGAATGTATAAGGAAAGTAGTTGAACCCATACCAACATTCAATCCACATAAAAAAACAGAGACTTATCAGGAAGCAAGGAAAGAGATATTAGGACCAGACAGGATAAATTCTATGTCAAAGACACCACTAGTATAATACGTGTCATTGGTTTATTATCGCACTATTCCAGACATGCCAATTAAGAAGGTAAAAACCTTGACAAACGTCCTACAAATATTTTTATAATTGATGCAGGATGAGACAACACTGAATACACTACGCAGGATGATTGATCAGTGTACACAAGACCGAGAAGTATCTACGACGCAAAAAGTAGTGAACCAAGTCTTGTGCAAGAAGAGGAAAAATAGAGAATTCAAATTAAGTGCATAGATAGGAGAATATGACATGCATAATGCCATTTTGGACTTAGGATCATACATCAATGTTATTCCAAGACAAACATGGGAGATGATGGGGAAACCAAAGCTAGTTTGGTTGAATGTCCAGTTGAGATTGGCTAACCAACATAAGATAATACCAATTGGAATATTGGTAGGAGTACCTGTGAAAATAGATGGAGTGTGCATTGTAGATAATTTTGAAGTCATCAATATTGTGGATAACAGACAGTCGTACCCCGATTTTACTGGCCTAGACTGGGCCTTCAATAATCAGGCGATTATCAATCCAAAGAAAATAGAGATGATTTTTGAAGGAGGAGGCTTAAGAGTTACTGCACCATTAGGCCCTATGGAGGTAAGAAGATATGTGGAGCCTGCAAAAAACGAAATTGTTAACTTATATAATATGAAAATTCACATGGATGACTACGTCAATACAACTGTAGATGGTGTTCTTAGTTGGAGAATCATAATCTATTTTGAATCATATTTGAAGGAAGGACTTGAACATTGGTAGCATTGATTGCATGACTTATTGACCAGAAGTTGTGTGCGCATTACTCTCTCTTTGCATTGGATCGAAACAGAGGTTCATGATACCCCAAAGTTTGAGGAGTCAACCGAGGAAAGTTATTTTATCAATGACTTTGAGTTGCAGATACATGAACAACAAAGGTTATTAGCATTAGATTTTTCACTAAGAGAAACTCCAACAAGATGGTGGAAAACCCACAAGTAAGGTATAGAGGACTGCCAACATTGCAAAAGGTTGATGCAGATCAGGTTTGGAACAAAGAAAATTATGCCCAAGTATATAGGTTTGAGTGATCTGAAGGATGATGTGGCATGATGTATTACAACTTGGAAGTAAGTGACGAAGTAGGAATGGAATCACAAGTTCATACATATGTTGGAGACAGTTCCCAAGAGCTGGTAGCTAGAGCGTGAAGTGAGAAGAGGAATGGTAAATTGGGAGGATCTCATCCAAAACTTTAAGGTAATGTTCAATTTTGAAGCTGACTCACCTTTAGTTGATGCAGTATTACAATTTATTAGAGCTAAAAGTTTTATGGAAGAAGGACAAGTAAAAATAGTACCTACATGTAGTACATGCAGAGAGCCTATGACAAGTCATGAATTGTTGGAATGCTATAGCATTATTGGGGATGACAAAGTAAAATAAGACCCAATAAATGTACACATATCTGAAATTGAAGGAGAGCGTGATTTAGTAGGACCAATGCTTGAATATGATGCATACACAAATCCTTTAAGAGTGCACAAAGTAAATATTGGCATGGAGGAGAAGTTGAAGTTTGCAAACATTGGAGATTATTGGAATGATGAGACCATGGAAAACATTGCAGACCTATTGTGTGAGTACCAAGATAATTTTTCCAACCAAATTTTCATAGATGAAGGGGATAGTTGGAGAACTAGGTGAGCTGAAGATCCTTCTAAAACCAGATGCTAAAACAATAATATAGAGATGCTAAATATTGAATCCAAAGTATAAGGAAAACGTAAAAGGAGAACTTGATAGGATGATAGAAGATGGTATAATTGAACTCATCGTAGAATCTAAATGGATAAGTCCGATGGTGGTTCAATACAAGAAAATGGGGGGTATCATAATTTGTGTATACTTAATAAAGTTAAATGATTCCTTCTTAGATGACTCATTCCTGACCCCCTTCACAGATGAAGTCTTAGAAAATGTGGGAGGACAGGAAGCCTACTTGTTCACTGATGGATTTTTAGCATACCATCAGATAAATATTATGCCATAAGATAGACATAATATGAAATTTGTGATGAAATGGGAAATCTATCAGTACATAGTGATTTTGTTTGGGTTAAAGAATGCATCTATTATTTTTTCTAGAGTGGTTGTCACAAACTTTAAGAAGTTTATTCATCAATTTCTTGAAGTATACCTAGATGATTGGACTGCATTTATCCTATTGAAAGATCACATAGAAACTCTAAGTTTGATGCTTGATCGATGTAGGAAATATCATATTTTGTTAAATTTGAAGAAATGTATTTTATGTGCATCATTTGGGATACTACTAGGACATGTGGTATGCAAGTAAGGTTTGCTAATTGATCCAGCCAAGATAGTTTTAATTGTTAATTTACCACCACTTGAATCAGTGCGACAATTAAGGACAACATTGGGCCATACATTTTACTAGCATTAATTTATTAAGGGATATGCATAGATTACAACACAAATGGAGAAGTTATTAAAGAAAGAAGCTAAGTTTTAGTGGAATGATGTCTATCATAAGGGTCTGAATCTATTAAAAAAAAATTAGTAATTGCACCCGTTCTAGTATTCCCATATTGGCAGAAAGAATTTCATGTCCATGTGGACACATCATCAATTTCACTCGATGAATTTTTATCCCAGCCCGGGGAAGGTTAGCTATATCATCTGATTGTTTTCGCTAGTAGGAAGTTGTCGATTGTTGAGAAAAATTATACAACGACAAAAAGGGAAGGTTTGGAAATGGTGCATTCTTTGCAGAAGTTGAGAAATTATCTATTGGGATCCCACTTCAATATGTATATAGACCATTATGTGCTTAGATATCTAGTGAACAAGCTAGTGTTGGTGGGAAGAATTTTCATGTGGCTATTGTTATTCTAGGAGTATGATTTTGAATTTATTGTGAAACCAGGAAAACTAAATGCAGGATGAGACCATTTGTCACAGATACTGATAGGAGAAAATGTAGGTAATGTAGATGATATATTACCTGATGCACAATTGTTTTTAGTCAAGATGGTAGATGATGAGTTTGCAGAAATTGTTGAATACTTGATCATAGGAGTGGCTCCATCCGAAATGACAATAGCCCAAAAGAAACAACTAGTGGTTAGATCAATATGTTACCAGTTGATCGCAGGGAAATTATGTAAGTTAGGCATAGATGAGATATTGTGCCGATGTGTGATAGAACATGAAAGACCCATGATATTAGCAGAAGAACATGATACAGTTGCAGTATGAAATTATCTAGGAAAGGAGACAATGTAAAAGAGAGTGTGCATAGGGATATGGTGGTTTACCCTCCATAAGGACACAAAGGAATATTTCCATATATGTGATTTTTTTCAGAGAGTAGGAATATTATCATGAAGGGATGAGATTCCCTTGAATCTAGAAGTTACCTTACAAGCATTTGACAAATTGACAATGCATTTTTTAGGACCAATTAACCTACTATCAAGAAGAACATTAGCCAGATACATAATTACTGCGACAAACTATTTGACCAGATGGGCATAAGAAAAACCAATTACATATTGTAGTGTAGAGACAACTACATGATTCTTGCTTGAAAACATAGTTACAAGTTTTTGGTGTATTAAAATACTTATGATCGACTAAGGGACTCAATTTTTTAACAATGCCATTGGAACAGTAACATAAGAGTTCTAGATACAACATATAAAGAGAACTCCACATCAACCTCAAGTAAATGGAACGGTGGAGGCCTTCAACAAGATATTGTAGAATGCATTGACCAAGGTGTGCAATGTAGGGAGAGATGATTGGGATTAAGGATCCCTACAGTGCTTTGGGCTTACCAAACTACATGAAAGAAGTTGGCATGACAAAAACCCTTGATATTAGAATTTGATCAAGAAGCAGTCATGCCCATGGAGTTTCTTGTACCAAGTATGTTCATTGCAAAAATGACAGACCTTATGGATTCAAGCGTAGTCGAAGAAATGTTATCATAGTTACTAATACTAGAGGAAGATCGCTTTATTGCAGGATTCCATCAGCAAGTAAAAAAGGCACGAGAAAAGGGATGATACAATAGACACATCAAGAAAAATAAGTTCCAGACAAGAGATCTAGTAATTCTTTATGACAACAAGTTCTTACAACACCCACAAAATTTTAGGAAGCACCATCTAGGACCATACATGATTGGATATGTGACTGGTGCAGGTGTTGTTTAGTTAGAGAAGTTGGATGGACAAATCATGGAAGGACTACTGAATGGGATCTGACCGAAACTATATAGGAAGGTATTCCCTTCTATTCACTAGAGGAGTTGCGTAGTTTAAAATTGTATCATAGTGTACCATAGCAAGGAAAAGATATAAAAAGAAATAAAAAGAAGGAAAAATAGGAAAAATCACAAAACAAGTTTTAAGTAAAGAGGAAGAGTGGTATTTTGTCACAGAAAAGAAGAAAAGTAATCACAGATAAAGAAAACAAGATTACGTAGAAGGAAGAGATTGCGTAGAAAGTAGAGAATGTGTATATGAAAGCTAAGAGAATTTAACAAAACCCATGATGAGATGTACAATAAAGCGTTATCATGGCAGAAAAAGTAGTGGCGCCACGTCACATTAATTGGAGGAGATTTGACCGATTGAAAAATTAAATAGAGAATTCATTGAAGATACGAAGTGATGGAGCAATAAAAGTAAGTAATGAATGACAACCATTAGTGGATTAGATGAAAAACTTATGTGTGAAAGGAAGATACAAATAAAAATGAAGTAGAAAAGCATGCAAAGGACCAACAATGGATCATTGTTCTCCATAGAGGGATATTAAACAACCGAAGAAGTCGAAGTTATGGAGCCGAAGACTAGAATAGAGTCCTATAACCAGGTAGAAGTGGAAACCAGTGTCGAAGAGGAAGATGACACCTAAGGCAGAAGAAACATCAGCCTCAGTACCAAATAAACCATGCAACCATCCTACAATGGTGCCAATAGTCAAAGAAAACATGAAACTTCATCTTCATTTGAATAATTTCCTAGGGGTTGTATCCCACCAAGAAATCCATCAACAACACACGTCCATTTACAAAAAGAGGCCAGGTATTCATTATATTTATCCATTGATCCCAGAAGGCATCATAGTAGAAGGGGATATGTTAGGTCTGATACCAGCTCTGAAGTACACAAACTATGATATCACTGATGAAAAAATGTTTCTGGAGCTTGTTCCCAGTAATTTCTTGTTTAAATCCATTAGTTACAAGACCCACATGATCTTCATAGAATGACATGCATTGGCTAGGGGGTTGTAGAAAGAAGGTCTTCTAAACTTGTTCGACATACCACATTTTGGATAGAGTCTCGAGATCACCACATGCATGAAAATATTGCTAAGTTGTATATATGGAGATATATGTTGATAGACATGCTAGTATCGATTGATATTGATTTAATAGTGTGCATCACAAGTCTTCCATCAAAGGGTTTGGACCTTGCCACATAATTGTTTGATAAGAAGAAGGAGAAAGATCTTGTTGAGATCATGAAATACAAGTTTCACACATTCTGAGGACAATGTGGTTTGGACATCACAAGCATAAGAGACCCATGGTAAGGTTTCTGATGTAATCCATAGCCTGTAATCTATTGAGGAAATGTAGAAAATATCAGGTACTAGCAGTGGTTATAGCGGCTGCAAAAAAATGTTTAGAGGTTGTCCAGAGGAACTGGGAAACACTTTTGTTGAATTAATTCTTGATTGACTATGAGGAAGAACAGGAAAAGGGGACATAACTCTGCTACTCTTGTTTATTGATTCCGATAGCGCTAGAACCTTGGAGCGAGCCAGATGATAGTCATTTTTTTATCATGAAAGAGAATCCTTGCTTAGAAGAGTGTTATCAAAACCTTTGGTATGCTACACATAAGGAACACCAGATATAAACTAATGTCATATTCTATATCTAAAAGGAAGTTATCAAATACAACATAGAAAATAATCGACGTATACTACCTCAGTTAGTTGAGGAATACAAGAAAGTGGCACGTTTTAAGGCATGGTGCCACCATATGTTATTTCAAGAGAATAAATACCCAGGCCAACAATGGTTGTTTGAAGACTACATACTGACAGAATAAGAGATGAGAAACATCATGTATGATTGGGACGAAGAGTGGAATATTCCATTGACAAAGATAGATCCATCGACACAGTCGAACCCGAAGGTATATGACGTTAATGAGGATAAATAAGATGAATATGAAAAGGATTATGACAAAGGGAAGGACCTAGAGAAGCCAACATCACTGCTAGCACCGCATAATGACCAAAAGAGAAAAGAGCTAGATATAGGAAGATTCAGGTATAAATGGACCAAGTCCAAAGAAATTAAGGAAGTGTCTATTCAGGAACTCATAGAATAATATTTTGAGAAGATAGTTGACCAGATAAAGGAAGTCATTGATGACGCATTTCATCATGTAGAAAAAAAACATGAATAAATGAACAAACAAATGCAGGAACAGATGGAAAAATTGTTGAAACTATTAGAAGCTACAAATATCACATCAGGTCGACAGATGGAGGAAGAACCAACAAATAGTAATACCAATACTGGAGAGGTAGGACCAACAATATCCCATTCCTTGAAAGTCACAGGGGAGAGAAGGTTAATCACACTAGCACAAGGGGAAGTCAAGTTCTTCATGACTAAGATGCAATAGCAAGCTAGGATATTAGGTCACATAGATCTAACTCTATCTCAACTACCAATGGATGTGTTGCAGGAGCTACAGATGGGTGCAAAATAGGAGATGAACATACGTGTTGAGAAGACATCTACTAAACTAGTAAATATTACAACAGAAAATGTGGACCTGGAGATAGAATATAGAAAAGTGAAACAATATAATGATGAGGCTGGAAAAAAAGAAGAAGAAATGCAACAGGCATTCAAGTGAGTCTATCAAGAAAGCCCAGAAGCATAAGCTGAGAAGGAGGCCCCATTGGAAGATCAGATAACTAATATAAGTGAATCCATTCAGGGCTTCTTCTCATGCATAGCGGATATGTAAGAACATGTAACACCAAGTACGCCACGTGAAGAGAGGGAGATAAGGAAGAAAACTTTGACCACAATGGTCAACAATATAAAAAATATAGAAGTAGAGTGTGCTAAACTATATACAGAGACTATGGGTGTTTGGACACAACTGAATCAAGACATGGTTCAACAGGAGATAAGTCAGAAGACATAGACTATGCATGTAAAGGTGCGGAAATTACAAGAAATAATGGGTACATTTCCACCAACAGAGTTAGTAATTGCGATGAAAAAAAACTAAAAGTTGTATTAAAAAATGAATCAACTCAGTGTAGAGCAGCAGGCCCATGCACAATAGATAGAAGTTTTGAAAGAAGAAGCATATAGAGTGAAAATGACCCTCACAGTGACTCAAGGAATCATCAAACAAGTAGCAAAAGAAGGTGTTGAGAAGGTGAAGGATCGCGTGACAACCAAACTAGTCGATCAAATTTTGCAGAAGGAACTAGAAGAAAACAAAAATTCCATAATAGTGAAGGATACCTTCGGTGCATTCATGGCGCACTAGAAACAAGCCTGAGTGGATTGCAACGAGACACAAGTGAGTGTTGGGGACATTTTGGAGAGGAATTTTGGATAATCTTTGGGATTTGCACCAAAAGAAAGTCAAAGGGAAAAAGGAAATTAAAATATGGACCAAAGTGCACTCTGGAGCGGATGAAAAGGACCACGATAAAAGGATGCATGATGGAAAAACACGTAGAAGGAAAAAGTGATTATAAAAAATGGGGTTTGGGGAAATGTTTTCCACTTTTGTAATGGGTTTTTGTTACACATCAAAATGTCACATTTTCATTTCACACCCTAAGTGTCGCAAGTTTCGCAAAGTATCACAAAGTCTTGTATGCACCTTGATAAGTGTCACATTCACTATCACAAGTGTCGTATGCATCTTCCCTTGTGTCGTATTCACTTTGTGATATTTTTCCACCCCTTTAAACCATTAAAAAAATTATTCATGACCCCTAATTCATATGGGAGGAGGAAAACCATCATTTCTAGGTCAAAACACACTTTTTCCTTGGGAAATTCGACCTTTTTTTGAGAATTTATGAAGGCTGGAACCCCCTTTTCCATATTGGGGGTGCACACATGGTTCCCCCTCTACCACTATAGGGGATATCCATTTCTAGGGTGGCATCATATCTCTCAATAGGGGGGAGCTCCATTGTTGTTGAGAGAAATGGGGGACCTTCCCCCTCTTAATCTATGGACCAAATCCTTGATATTGGGTTAGTTGTGTTCATCCCTCATGCTTGGGATTTATCCTAGGATCTGATCCAAGACTCAAGGAACCATATCCTCAACCATACCCATCATTTTCTCATTTTTTTTGTGCCTCTCAAGCCTATATATTGAGGGCTTTCCAAGGTGAAAAGGGGGAACATTTGAAGTATCAAACCTTTCATCTCAGAGGAATATTTCAAGTATCAAACCTTTGATCTTGGTAGATTCATGCAAGGGATATATGAGGAGATATTGGAGAAGTTATACATCATCATCCATGGTTTGTAAGTATTCTTTTTGGGTTCTCATTTGAATATACTTCGCCTATTTCCTTTAAGATTTTGTATTCTTGCATGTTCTTGTCTACTATTGTTTTAACGTTCGTAGATGAATTTATTTGATCTAATCAACTAGAGTAGGAGGTAGTGGTTTCTCTTTGTTTCCTATTACAATTATCAAGTTATGATAGGGAGTTTGGAGATCAAGCTCAAATTGGAAGTAGCAAGGAAAAAAATTGAAACAATGTGCATCACACCCTTTTCTCCCTCTCTCTTTTTGATTGGTTAAACTGAAATCAAAGGGATGTCAATGTCCAATTGTAGTGTTTCTGTCTTGGTATAGGGGTCTATAATCCAAGGGATATTTCACCTATCCCCAAGGGAAATATTTTGTAACAGAAATTGGTGACTTTGCTAGGGAAGGACTTTGACTAATACTTTTGTGGATTGTCTTAAGCCTTTGCCTACCTTTAGATATTGTTTTCTACTTGATTATGATCTACTTCCCCTTCTCTCTTCCTCACTGAATATATCACAGAGTCATTAATTATGTTTTTTAAGTTTTCATCCTTTTCGAGAAATTTTATGTTCTCAAAAGGGTGGCACTCCCCTGCAGTTCATACCAGGGCACCACCTACCTCATTGGATCTCCCTGGAGGCCTTCTAAAGGGAACCATTAGCTGACTAGAACCCCTCGAGAGCCTCCTAAAAATAACCATTCCCCTAACTGGCACCGTGTCTTCTTGAGAACAAGAGCACCACTCCTCCTGTTTTGGCCTTTCTTCCCTTTCTTCTTTCTCTTTCTCAGTCTGATCTTGAGGGGATTTTTTTCGAGAAAATAATTTATTGTATTTTACTTTGTTTTCCTAAGAATTTGAAATTTCTCACTCATTTATGTGTATCCCCTGAGTTTGAAAATTTTCTCCTAGTTATCGTCCCCCAGGGTTAACACGATCCCTTGGCTCTTTATGCCTTTGAGTTCATCTGATCTTTGTCTCACAAATATTTCACATTGCTTGGTTGTGTAGGATTGTTCATCAACTAGGGTTTGCAAATTTTTCTTGTTATTGAGCCTTCTTTTCTTCATTTGAAACATCTCTCTTTTCTGGATGATTAGGACTCTTGTGCTTACACCAACCCATCTTGATTTATGTTTCTTGTTGCGCATTATTTTGAATATTTTCATGAGTGTTTGTATTATTTATCCTTTTCATCTTTGAGTTCTTGATTGAACATGTTATCTCCTACTTGTTTTCTTTAAGTTATGATCACTTTGAGTGCACTTTATTTGATTGATTTTTTTCCTTGTAGTTCTCTGTATCAAACATAGATCTCTTTCATTTGAAAGTTAAGAAGAAAACAATTTGGATATCTCCTTGCATACATACTCAAACAAAGAAATTTTGGATTCATTAGGAAGTTTGTTTTGGTTTGTGCTTGAAAAAGAGTTATTTTTGCATGTGCATTTTGGTTTTGAGAAACATTTGCTTGGTAGTTTGTCATTGTATTGATCCTAGAAATTGAAATTTGCATCATTTTGAGTACTTTATTTTGATTAAGAAGGATATAACTCTTCTCCTTCCCATACGTAGAATTCATCGAAACAAATAACTGTATATCATTCTTTTTCATTCTATTGGAGTCAAGTATCTCTCACATCATTAGTTTAATCTCCATGAACCCTTTGAGTTAAAACCCATTAAAAACAACCATGTTCTAATAAAATCAACTAGATTTTTTTTTGGTTTAATCACACCAACATTAGCATAGGATTAGGGTATTTAGACTAGGTGAAGTGAGTAAATTGTCCAATAATACTAAAAAAAATGTAGAGCACTAAAGAGCGTATAAATACAACTTTTGTATAAGCATAGCTAGGAACCCCCTCTCACATAGGGGATAAACATGAGGTCACATGCGGGAGAGAAATGGATATTACCCCTCCAAAGATTAACCAATCATAGCATATAGATCGTATATTGGTGTTTTTTCTTGAGAAACCACTTGTTTCATTTGGTCTTGGTGATTCGTGAACTCCGAATCCCTTCGGGATCCTTTGGAGTCCTAGCGGTCCACTTGTATTCAATTCTCTTGAAGAGTTTCATACTTTGATATACTTCCCATACGTTCGGTCCCGACTGTCGATTGTACCCTCCCATAGGTCGGCTATGAGTTGGTAACCTTATTGGCCTTTCCTAGGTACCTACAAAGGTTACTATGGGGAGATTCCCAAAGTACCTAGGGCAGTCATCATATCACACTCTCAGTACCCTTGGAGGGTGATCCCATGAAATTGAGGGTTGCTTTCACTGATAAGAGATGTTACTTGGAGGTTGGGGTAATTGCTTCTCACTTCTTCGCTGGAATATTTATATATCATCTTTGGAAGATCCTTGAGCCTATTATTTCTTTGTTGATTTCTTTTTGTTTTCATAGGGGTGTGTTTCTTTGAATATAATAGTCATCCTTAGGATCAAATATTTCACAGTATGGAACCTGAAGTTCAGGAACCTCAACACATTATTTATTACAAAGTAGTGATCACATATCACACTTCTAGAACAGGAATGCATCGCTCCTAGAAGTGGACAACACATTTACGAACCGATCAAGACCTTTGTATAAATTATTTTATCTTATGTTAATCATCTTTTTAATGATCCACTTATCCTACCACTCACTGATCCACCATATACGAGATATTTTGATGCCTACTGTTCTTACTATTTACCGCACGGTTCAACCACTACAAAATCTTTTGTTGTGAACCCATCATTTTTTAGTTTTCTTGAAGGACTTGGTAATTCATCTTTTTGCACAACTCATGTAGTTGATACTACTAGTGCTTCATATTTAACGGAAATATCATTGACCCAGGTAACCCCGACTCAACCACTTGCACATTCATCTCCCTTCATACATGAGTCAGGAAATATTATTATTTCACTATTTCCGCACATGCACACACAAAGTGCCTTACTTGGTTGTTCCATCAGTAAAATGGTCGGCAGTCAAGTCGTTCAAACAACCACAGTTTCACAAGATCCTCATCCTCCATATCACACATAATATATTATTACACTATACATTGGAGGTCAATCTTCAATTGGAGGCCAACCTTCAATAGGGGGGAAACCTTCAACTACAAGGAAACATTTTACTCGGAAGAAACCTACATGGTTGTAACATCAACAAGACTAGGGGAAATATTATCCTGCAATTTTTTCTATCCCTACTACCACTATCCTATATCCTAGACATCTATATATAGGATTTTTGAATCTTTTTTGGGATCAACCCAATCTGACAGGAATTCCTCCACAAAGAACTATGCCCTATCAATTTGTAAACCCCACAATTCCAATCAAACAATCCCTTCAATAAAAATATATGGGAGGTCCATCATGACAACCACATCACATCAGGGGACCATCGTGTCAATTTTAGTATGTAGGAGTTCCATCTTCTCCATCATAGTACATTAGTAGACAAACATGACAACCACCTTACATGGGTGGACAACCCGAGAATCCACCTTACATGGGAGGACCATTTGGATTTTCCATCTCGCCACAACCTAGATATGGTCCTACTGGTGTTACCACACATTATTGTTATCACCAATATCAACAACCTAATTAAGATCTTCCATATCTTTCGCATTTGACAAACGATCCCATCATGCACACCCCATTATGGCTCGCCATCCCTACCAAATTACCATCCAACATCCTGAAATTTGATGGAAAACATAGGGAATACCCTAACAATCATGTTATGACTTTCCATTTATGGTGTTCTTCCAACTCTTTTATGGACTATTCCATTCATATTAGAATTTTTTAGAGAACACTTACAGGTGCAACAATGAAATGGTATATTGAACTGCTGCGTAACTCTTTTGTTGAATTCAATTATCTTTCCATGGATTTCCTAGCACATTTTCATTTTCCTATACAGTATGATACTGGAACAGATATTTTGATGTCACTCCAAAAATCCTCTTCCACCCACATATCTGATCATATTCATGAGTGGAGGCGGCATAGATGGTTGATTAAGGCTCCAATTTCATACCAACTACTTGCAGATTAGTTTACAAAGTCTCTCTTTCCTCCCATTGCCCGCGATGTTTCTATGGGAAACATAGTTATTTAGGAGAAGGATATCATCTGTGCACAATATTTGTACTTGGTTTACTCCTAGTCCAACATACTTTATGACCTGATCCCTAATGCTCCTCATTCATCAAATGATCCATCAAGACCTGCTCTGGAAATCAACTTCATTCCAAACACTAAAAATACTTCCCCTCTTGCTCAAACATCCAAGGTGAATGTGTTCCAATCCACTTCATCTCAGCAACCAGGAGGTAAGAATAAAAACAAGGGTAATTCCAAGAAACCTTCTAACGAGCAAGATGATTCTAAGTCTATTAATACTCAACTGATAAGGAATCCTAAATATCCTTGTATGATTTGTGAGGAAGACCACTAAATGAAAGATTTACCTCATTGTGATGCTATCACTAACTATTTGAAGGGTACCTCCCAACCATTTCAACAACAACATCTAGTTTCACAAAATCCTTCCCCTCCGTAAGGGGAAAATGCAAGTCATTCCCACCATGGGGATGCTTCCACAAGTGCCTATGAGGTATACATGTTTAATACAGTTAATTTCACGTCTCAATATGACACTCCTCCATGTGATCAGACCAAAGGGAAGGCTATTGATCATCCTTCTAGTTCCACTCCTCCTTCATCTTCAAATCATCTTCATATTTAGAAGTCAATTTCTAACACAAAATTGTGCCCACCCAAGAGCATAATTAGAAAAAAGACATTTAATCCTAATGCCCGTGCTACCAAAAAATAAAACATCGTTGAATATTTGGCACAAGCACCTCGTGCTATGTTATCCTTTGAAGTTATAAAACACTGTTCCAGTCAACGTAGAACCATGTTGTCATCGATTGGATCCATGGATTTAGAGGAGTTGAGCCCGATTACCTTTAATATGGATTATTTTAAGGAGAGAGTCTCCCACCACTTAGCATTCCAAATTCAAGTTTTGGTTGGTAGAAATAACATCCATCACATTTTTCTATATGAGGGAGCCTCTACCTATGGCATTTCTTTTCCTTGTTGAAGAGCCCTTTCCCAATCCCCTACCACCTTAAAAGCGTTTGATGGATGTGGTTTCAAACCTCACAGACTCTTGCAATATTTTGTTTTGATGTTGAAGGGTAATACCATTTCATTCAATATCAAATTGGTTGATGCACCCATGGATTATAATTTTTTACTTGGTCATAGTTGGTTCTATGTGATGACTGTCATCGCATCTTTGGTGTTTCATATCTTATGATTTCCCCATAAAGGAAAAATTATCATTGTTGACCAAATTGAGTATAAAAATCCATATACACACAATGTTGCAGAAAATAATATCCCTTTTCTAGGACATAATGGTTTTGAGAGTGTAGGTGTAGGTATTCTTAAGGATTCCTCTCTCATGGGGGTTTTTCCTCTTCTTTCTCCTCCCACCGCATAGGTTTCCACGGTAAACATGATTTCAAATCAGGTGCGACAATATATAGAATTATATGACCCTTTGGAAGTACCTGGTCTTGACAAGCATAGTTCATTGTCTCTGTCAATATCGTTAAAAAGGGAAACAAACCCACCTCCATTCGAATCGAGTCCCAGTCTAGATCAAGTACTTGAACCTTCTTTTCTTCCGCCTAGTGAAAATGTTCCCATCAGTAACGAGACACTTAAATGAGTAAAGAATAATATTCGTCGGAGGAAACTTCGTTTGGAGGGCATGTCTCCATCCTGTAGACATCATTTTGGAGAGAAGACACTAGTTTCCATCACGCAAGATGGGGGAAAACTACCTCCAGAGAGATATACTACTAAGAGTGATCCTCTCTTGGAGGTGTTCCCCTCATAACGAGGTAGTCTTTTCTAGTTCAATATTCATCTTTGTTCTTTCTCGTGCTCATTAAAACATGAGAATAAGTTACTGAGTACACTTTTATCTCTTTTTTGGACTCATAAAAGCTATACAAAAAAGGAACTCTTTGGAGTTTCCTTTAAGCTCTTTTCAGACTCCCTAAACATGAAAATATTGTCGAGTGATATTGCTTCCTTTCACACTCGTTAAAAGGTTTGAAACGGAGTATTTCGAGTGGTATTTTATCTCTTTTTCGACCTCGTGAGACTAATTAAAAAAAATGACTAATCCAATCAAGCATGATTAAAAGAGTTCTCTCTTTTATTGTTTTACACTTTTTTCGGGATTGGGAGACTAAATTTACGAAAAATACATCCATGGAGTTGCCTTTAAGTTTTTTTTAGAATCTCTAAACATGAAAAACCATCGAGTTTACCTACTTTGGGATTGTAAAACTATGCATTGAAGGACCTATGTGATTCTGATATCCAAGACCCATCTAGGATTGAATCCCACCTTCCTTACGTTCATTAAACACATGTTGAGGGACTCATCCAAAGGATCAGCTATATTGAGCATCTGTTACCCTCCTCAAGCTCATTAAAAAATAAAGAGGTACTCGTCTATATGGATGGGGGAAATTTTTTAAGGAAGTGGGTAAAGTCCTTTGGAATCCTTTATGGCAACTATTGTCTCCCTTGAACATGGTACATGTTTGCGTCTCATATTACAATTGGGAAATATTCATGTCTCTGAGTCATACCAATTCCTATGTGTCATCCTACTTTTTCATTCCAATCAAAGAGTTCTCTTATTTTCGTCACATTACGTTCTTGGTACTTGTTGAGTCAATCTTGCCAAGTCAGTTGTCATGCTACATAATGTTCAAGGGAAGTTTCACTTCAAACGATCCATCTGTAGTATTTCTAGTTTCCATTTCCTATGCCAGTCCATACTCATTTGATTCACCATGTCACATCACTTTCCTATGTCATTTTCATGTAAGTGATGGGGGATACATCAAGACCCTAATTTGATGAGCTTTTTCATGTCGAATTCAACACATTATCTAAGAATTAGACTTAGAAACCAGTTAGTAACTTAGGAACTGCATGCCTCAATGGAAGGACTCCCTAATTTCGATAGTAGGTTTACATGATTTACCTCTAATCAGATGATTCCACTAATGTTTAACCTCAGGTTATATATTCAAATTCGTTGGAATGTACTAGGGTACCTTGGGAGTCATTAAAATCATTGGTGATTTCCCTCGCACTTGTTAATGGTTTCCATCAATGACTGGTAACTAAGTGGTTTCTACCATGTTCGACATCAAATCATCTATTCATATGGATAGGTTCATACTGCATTGGGATCAGGATGAAGACCGTGGGTTGGGTGCTCACTCTTTTATGTGCTTTTCCTAGGTTGTGATGGATATCATTTGAGAATGTTGATATATATATTTTCACATAGATCCATGTTGTATTGATCAGTGGCTATGCTTTTTCATCTCGTAGCTTCATTTTTTATTTTGCGTGGTTGCGATCAGTTCATGTCATGGAGGTATGGATCCACATTGTATATCTGGTGGCCATATGATTAGTCATTATTCTCATGGATCTTTAGTTTATTGGTCATCTTCCTACTTTGAGTCATCTCGCATTTCCAGCATAGGTATGCCTTTCTCAGAAATGGCACATATATTAATATTGTTTGATGATTGTTTGCAACTTCTTCAAGGTTTTGCCACTCCAATACTCTTACATTGAATAATTTTTAAAGTGTTTAACCATCATTTTCTTTTCTAACCTCACAATTTAGGCGGCATATGTTACCCATTAAAATGCCACATTTGGGTTTCGAACCCTAAGTGTCGCAAGTGTCACAAAGTGACGTATGCACCTTGGTAAGTGTCCCATTCACTGTCACAAGTGTCATATGCACCTTCCCAAGTGTCACATTCACTTTGAGATATTTTTTCACCCCTTGAAACCATTTAAATAGTTTTTCATGACCCCTAAGTCATATGGGAGGAGGAAAATCATCATTTCAAGGTCAGAAAATACCTTTTTCTTGGACAAATCGGTCATTTTTGGGGCATTTATGAAGGGTGGCGTCCCTGTGGCCATGATGGCAGAGTTCAAATTCATGGGATGGTGCCCCCCTTTCCATATTATGGGAGCTACACTTCATAGTATGAATCTCTTTCTCTAACTCAAAAGGAGCACCACTTTTGGTTAGAGGAAATAAAGGAGAATCCCACCTCTTTCTAAGGGCCATTTCCGAGGATATGAGGTGGGTTTGGGTCGAATCCTATCCTATGGAAATATCATAGGATCATATCACAACCTTAATCATACATATCCTCAACCATATCGCTCATTTTATCATGGTGGTTAAGCCTCTCAAGCCTATATATTGAGGGCTTTCCAAGGTTAAAATGAAGAAAGAATTGGAGAACATCAAACCTATGATCTTAGAGGAAGCATTCATATATCAAACCTATGATATTGGTAGATTTTTGCAAGGGATGAACAAGGAAATCTTGGAGAGGCATCATCATCCATGGTTTGTAATTAGTATATTTGGGTTCTCATTTGAATATACTTGGCCTATTTTGTTCAAGCTTTTGTATTATTGCATGTGCTTGTCTACTGTTCCTTCAATCTTTGTAGATGAATTTTCTTTAAATAATACAATAGAGTAGGATTTATTTGTTTTTATTTGATTCCCATTGTAGGTATCAAGTTTCTCCAGGCATTTTGGAGATCAAGCTCATATTGGAAGAAATAAGGACAAACTTCGAAATAAGGTGAATCACACCCGTTCTCCCCCTCTCTTTCTGATTGGTTGAACTGAATTCAAAGTAATGTTAGTGTCCACCTGTAGTGTTTATGTCTTGGTATAGGGGTCTATAATACAAGGGAGGTTTCACTTATCCACAGGGGAAACATTATGTAACACATGTCATCATGTGTTATTCCTTACCTACTTGAGAGGGATTTTCGACCCATCAACAAAAATCTGGCTTTTAAACCATACACCATAGTTTCCTAAATTAAGAAATTTTTTTTCTTATGGCTTTGAAAGAGACATTTGAGGGATATATTTTTATGGGAACCCCCAAACCCTCTTTCATTTAAGGAGAGAACTATCATGAGGGAACCCTTTTGATGGATTTCCTTACTCCAAGGGCCCTGACAATGGTGGATTGTTTTCCTTTCTTGATATCCTGAAAAACCTTTTGTTGATACTTCAACAGGTGGGATTTCCTTCATAATGGGTTGGGATTATGAGTTTAAATAGGTAAACCTCCAAGCAACGAAGAAAATTATTTTAGTTTTACCTTGGATCTTAGGGCATATACCTTTTCTGGGGATAACCCATTGCCTGCAATCTGGAGAGGATGGTCGAACCCAGTCACATCCACATATACTATATTTTTTGATATAGTAGAGGGATAAAAGAGACTATGGGATCGATTTAAGGAGGGTGATGAGGGGGGGTTACACTTTCAATATGATCCATTCAGCATAGGGTCCTTAGGGGAAGGGAGAGCCGCATTGTAATGTCCCCAATGAGAATATACTAGGAAAATAATGGTTTGTTGTCAATTATGTATTCTTGATTGTGTACTTTCATCAAATACTTGTATCACATGTGTTTTTAAAATGATTGAGTAATTTTCACAAACAATTTGCTAATATACCCATAATGAATATTTTATCAAACTTGTTACACACAACTGAATACACCAGAAATGGAAGAGATAATATGGAACTTTATTATGAAATTTTGAGCACACAATACAAAGTCTATGGTTGTTGTAGCAGTTGTAACATATCAAACAAACACACAAAATCATAAATCAAAAACCCTATATAATTCCTTGAACTCTTATACAAGATGGTACGATCCTTCTAGTTGCTACCAAGCCACTAAACAAATCCCACCAAGTGGTTGTTTCCCTTCCATAGCAGACTGACTAATGTCCATGACTTCTATCTACTTCGGTACTAAATTTAGTGATCTGAACATTGCACCTAAGTGTCTATGCACTTTTATTTGCAGAGGTCCTTGCATGATGAGGCTTGGTGACCAACTATGCCTCTCAGGATGAGGTTTTTCAACCAACAAGGATGTTTCTGAAACCCTCCTAGTGGAAACTTCAATCTGCAGGGATCCTCGTAGGACAAATTTGGGTGACAAGAAAGGCTTTACATGACCCTCATGTTCAACTAGTGAGGATTTTTATTGTCACACCTTCTTGAAACCATTCAGGAACCTGCAAAAAATGAGATTGGCCTCCTTCTGATAATTTCGCAAGTCCCATGCGCAAAGTCAATATACCTCCTGTTGAATACAAACCCTAAAATGAAGCTTCAAAGGAAATCCTAGATGGATCCCTCTCTTGTCTAGCTAGGATGGATATTGCACCATCAAAACTAAACTGCAATGGTGGAATGGTTTCACTAAACCTTAAAGAAACAATGGCTCCAAGAGCACTCCAAAATGAGAGATCAAATCATAATGCCAAAATGGATGTCTACCCCTCCTTTATCCTTCTTCCATGCCTTCTATAACTTTCCCCATTTTTTGATTAAATCAACTATGACCCTTATTCCCCTTTTACTTTAAGATTAAAAGTCACTCTAATACTGGTTAAGTAACTTATTAATCTAAGTTACTTTATTTCCTTAAAATCACTTTTAAAAACATAACATCTCCTCACTAAGTGACATTAAATGACCCATTTTGACTCCCTTTTTCTTCCCTAACAATCAAGGGAAGTCATTTCTATTGAAGAATAGGGGAGCCAAAAAATGAGAACATGACAGGCATCCTTGACTTCACTTCAACTGAAATCGAAGGATAAGGAAGAGAAAAAGATGGGGCCAAATGAGACTGACAAAGCTTACCAAGGCCTGAATTAGAAGGGGATAACTTGCCCCTTAAGATGATATTTGCAGCAACGCATGGTTCCAAAGAAGAGTCCCATTTTGTGTCTAGCATGGGGGGATTCAACTCACCTATAGATACAACTTACTCAAACCTTTTTCTTACAACTCACCTCTAGATACAACTTACTACATCGGTTATGTAAATGACCAACTTCCTGAAAATCAAAGAACCTTAAAGGAAACCTCCACTGATATATTTTCTATATCCATAGGTCGAATTCAAATTGAACCAAAGTCGATCTATGATTAGCCTTAGTCTCTAAACTAGGCTCCAATCTACAAAATATCCCAATTTTATTACCAATGGCTATCAAATAAGGCTCAGTTTAGAAAACTAGCGGGAGCCTAGAAAGAATTTCCCATACCTACTAAACTTCCATCGGGGCCTGGGATAGATCAAAATACACTTCGCACTTCTGGATATCTAACCCCAAAGGGTCCCATCTCCATTTTCCTCCCATAAATTTATCTACATCTTCTTTAGAAGAAAATTTGAGACAAATCCAGCCACGGACCAACACGTGAAAAGCGACGTATATCCTAGAATCCACAACCATTTGGAACCCATCCACTGTTTGA